>APFE030379882.1:2021-79464 GCA_000404065.3 Pinus taeda
AGAGGGCTCTCTCTTAATGATTCAACTTTGTTGACGATTTTAGGCTAGCTTTTGGCTCAGGGGTTTTTGTTTGTGTTTGGATGGCAGGTGGAGATTTCAAGCAAAGAGGCAAGGTAAGATGTGATAAGTTTCAAACAATTGGGCATGGAGTCATGGATTAAGGCTTGCTGTTTCATTTTCTTGGTCACAAGAGGATTAAGGAGCAGGATAGCCACACATGATACAATTATCAATTAACTAAAAGGATGGAATGACGATCAGAGATGAAAGGCAAAGGAGAATATTTCATCAAACTAAAAAGAGGAGAAGTGAATGAAGGGTTATCTAGGAGCAGCTAAGAATTCCTAAACTCTCATTCATATGTGAAAAAAATAGCATAAACAAGATCATTTAAGTATACATGTTCATAACTATTTCTGATGAAAACATGAAAAAATGCAGAAATTGAGCTTAAGGTGTAGTCAAACAAATCCTAAGCTATTCTTCTTTTCTGCAATTTAGATGGCGGAATGGTGGTAAAACAAAACATGAAAATTAACAGAGTTGAGAAACACTTATTGAACCATGTAGAAGCATAGGAATTCCGTAATCACTCTTCAGCCAATTAATCACATCAAGCAGTTTCGAAATCCATGCTTTCAGCAGTCTTTGATTATAGAAAGTATGACAGTTATGGTGCAGGTCTTTGCTTGAAGAAAATGTCAAGATATAGAAGATTAAGCAACTTCCTCTACTCACCAACCAACCCCTACTCCATCTTCCAAGGTGGTATATATAAGCAAAATATCATAAAGTCATTTATTACAATTGACCTAAACAGGTCTGCTGGAAAAGCTTTTCTAAAAAACTAAGTGTTGCTGGAATTAAATGCAGGTAAGTCCTTTGGGCTGCGCTAGAGGCAACTGAATCAAAAAGAGTGAAATGTGACCCTTGGAGGCTCGATGCAGTACTGCTGGAATGACTGTGCTTCGGGATCTGTAGTTTTGTTCTAGTGCGAGTTAAATGTGCAATAACCATGATTTGAAAGTTTTGAGTGGCTTCGCCCTCTTTCTTTGACTTTGCTGGAAGGTATTAAATGTTCTCCTGTTTTGGGCCGTTGTTAAGATCTTCACTGATACTCTTTGCCACTACATTGATGGTTTCCATCGCTTGCTGATACTCTTTGATGTGCTTTTTCCCTATTGATTTGATCTGATACTCTTTAATCTCTGCCTCTGGTCCTTTCCTGTCTTTAAACTGGATTGATTTGGCAAAATCGGGCGATTTCGGGCTTTTTCGGTGAAAAACGGGCCAAGGAATCAGAATATTCCCCAAAGATTCCCCAAAACAGTCTATTTCCCGTAGCAATGCACGATTAGCACTTCGCCCTAATCGCGCATCGAAAACTGCCTCTGTTTCCTGTTACGGACCTCCGAAGTGCGATTTTTCTTTCTGCGGGAATTTTCGGCTTTCTGGCTGCTGATGTCAGTAGTACGGCGGTTGACGTCAGCCTGCTGACGTCAGTGGTGGGTCCCTGGTACAGATGTGACGTGGTAGGGTGTTCATACTTGAAGGTGGTGCAATGAATTTCTTCTGATGCAATCGCAATATCGCGTCGGCGGGGAACGGGAAGGTATTTTATTTGGACATTCGACGTTTGCGACTGCCGATCGTCGATATCGCGATATCGCATCGGTTAACGACAGATGGGGCATAACTTATATGGTGAGAATATTGCGATATGGCGATGCGAGCTGGCTTTCTAGGATCTGCGTAGTGTTAAGGAAATTGGCAAGGGGTCTATTGCGATCAGAAGGAGTGAGTACGTGCGTTGGAAAAGCATTTGAGGCATCGGAAGGGGTTCGATAACCTAAAAAGGGATTTTATACTTTGGAGGGAGCATATTGCATTTAGAATATGGTTTGAAGGGGCAGCATGAGGGCGCTTACTAAGTTTCAGATAAACTGAACAATTCCCGGGGGTACTTATGGTTATTTTTCAACTAGGGAGAGGGGTATTTACATAGGGGATGATCTACATAGTTTTAGTAGGGGGATGGGAAAATATAGGGAGTTAAATAATAATTTCAGTAGTTAATATGGAGATGGTAAGAAAGCACTAAGTTTGGGAGAACTTAGGCTGCAACGAGGGGGTAGAACCTTATAGAGAGAGTACGGAATATCTTTGAGTAAAGCAGATCTTCACCCAAGCTAATGATATGAAAATGATGAAACTAAGAGGTATCAAGCAGATCTTGACCTCTTTTGGGGAAATTGGTTAATGATTAGGGGGATATGGAGAAAGGAAGATAGTTATGCCTATTTTGAGCTTCTCACATAGAACTGCCTGGTGATTGTGTCCTGAGTAAAGATGACACTTGAAAACCTAGAATTGATCAGCAATCAAGATTCTGCAACCTCAAAAGTACCTACCTAGCCTATTTACCTAACATTTTTTCTTCTTTTGGTTTGGGTGCACTTAGACTTGCAAACCCATCATTTCAATTTTTCTTTTTATTATGCTTTCCTATCTATAGACTACCCTTATTTCATCTGAGGGCCCAGATTAAGCTGTTGGGCTCCTTTGATTCTCTACCTATGTAAGAATCTGCCAAGATTAAGATCTTTGGACAGATTTTCATTCTCTATATGCTAAAACAGGAAATTGAAACGTAGGGAAACCAAGATTAAGCTGTTTGGACCTCCCTTTAACTGAAAATTGTACAACACTAGAATAACTTCTCAAAATTTGGAAATTTGTTAGATAAAGTCTGAGTGGCCTTCTTCGCTTGGAGACTGTTAAGCAAATATGGAGCATTGCAGCATGCAAACTATGACATATTTGGTCTGTAAAAATGTCCATCATGAAATATGAGTAACCTGCTGCAGCAGGAGGCTAACAGAATGCACCTCTCAGGTAAATTGAATTTCATAGTTTCATCATTTTCTTTCTTGTTTGTCCATAGTCTGGTTTGTTTCTAGCTATTAGGAGTTTCAATCGTGTTCAAGTCTATGTGGTTTTTTATTTGATTTTGTGTTTTCATGTAGTAAACTTGGAAACGAAGAAAGGTGTTCATTTCTAGGGAAGCTCATAAGGAGGAAGGAAGCACCTAGATATTTCTAAAATATGTATTTGCATTTTGTCATGCAAATTATTTAGGAAACATAAAAAATGAAGGAAACATCTAAATAATGTTTTGTTGTTTCCGTAAAAAACTATTTGTAATGAAGTTAATAAGAAGATAAATTCTTATAAAGGAACATCTTTTCCTAATAATAGAATGGTAGCATTGTTTTTGAGATCTTGTTGTTTACGTCTTCATTGTTGCATTTCTTATAAAGGAAGACCTCTTCCTCATAATAGAATCATGGTATTATTCACTAGATATTGTTGTTTATGTCTCCATCGTTTCATTGTGTCATGAATAATTAATAATTCTCAAATATGCATGTAGATCAATTGGTATCAAAGCAGATAATATCACCACATTGCTACTCAATATCAAGGAGTGCATGGGAATCCATCAATTTATTTAAATATTATTTTCATAGGCTCATGGTTCAATAGTCCAAACCATTACCTACTCAATTCCCTTCCCAATGTACCTTCCTCAATGTGATTTGAGCCATCTCATCACCAAGAAGTACATTTCAATCCATTTGGGTGGATGGAAATCATATTGCCTCTTAAAGAAGCCACATTTGATGACTCACTAATCTACAATTTGGCTATGGCTCTCCATGAGCTAATCAATCTAAAATAATAAAGACACCCTCCATGACACATGTAGTTGGATACACACTTTAAATTACCCAAAAGTTCTAGTCAAATGAATGGAGAGCTTATTGATTCTTGGATTTGTAGTATTTCCACTTGTTTCAAAACATGTCGTGAGATCCTAAAGGACATGAAGCTTCAAATCACCAACCTACAATTTAAATTCATGGAACAGACATGGTGGGATAAACAGTTAGATAACATATCCTTGGTTCTTGAGCTCAAAGAGATTGAAATGGCGATTTATGCTCGCATCACTACTTGGTATGAATTCTATAAGAAAATAAGATCATGCTTCTATCCTCTCATATATATCCATAATCTCCTTGCAAAGTGCTTATAGTTTCACCAATTACTGAACCAACTAATACATGCCTACATTAAGGTCTTTTGCAAGTTGCACATCCAAAAGTGTATCTATGATGTGGAAGAGGTACTTATTGTGAAATCTAATTTTGGTTTGTTTATGGTTTTTCGTGGAGAAGTTTAATTTTTGGATAGTCCTTCCCTGGAAAAGGTCTTCCTTTGACCCTTCGTTGTGGAAGATAAATTGGTTCCTCAAATTCGACCTCCTCAACCCAAATATTGTCCTCTTGTGCTAATCCTTCTCATTATAGTCCTTCTAATGTGACCCCTGCCTCATCATCCACACCTCACAATACCTCCTACTGTACCTTCCATAAGACCAATTTTCATAATTCTATCGATTGCTAATATCTTAAAACTATGCACACTAACAAAAATATTTTTACCAAGCTCAACAAACTAGTTTCCCCTATCCATATTGTAGTTGTTTCTCATGAAAATCCTTCTGAATGATATCCATTTATTATTCTCTTAATGGTTAATGATGTCAACACCTCTATTGCACTATTTACCCATAATTTTAAGATAAAACGTGAATTGGCTACCCTTACCCTTGAAAATGGGACTCAAAATAATCTTGTGGCCTAGTACTTGTTTCAATGTCTTAGCCTTCTAACCACTCCACACTCGACCCCATACCAACTTGGTTTGGTACAAAAGGAAATACTTCATCTTACTGTCTCCTAGAATTGCATAATGACCTTTGTTATTGGCTCGTTTCAAGATATTGTAGCATGTGATGTGGAATGTGATGTGGTTGTTGGTGTATCATTATGTATGTTATGACATGAGGGAAAATTAGGGTACCCATCAATAAATTTTATTTTATTTTGTTAATACTTCAATTTCTATTGTGTTGGAGTTAGTTTAAGAATTATGAGCTAAGAATTATAGTATTTTTGCACACATTATATGCCAATCCCCTTCATCACTGTAGAAGTGTAGCTTATGCATTTCCCATTGGTGTCTCAAGTAAGTCTTCACCTATTTTACATGCAATATAAAAAGGTATGATATTTAGTGGTTTTTTGCTACCCGTACTTCATGCTTTAATCCAAGTTGGATTATTTGTTGTGCCAACAAATGGTTCTATTAGATTTTGAGTTATTAATGAAGGGGATGTGGAGTCCCACTAAGGATCAAATAAGATAGTGGATTAAAGAAAAGAAATGGGAATTTACTATTAGCAATATTTTACATCGACAAATTACTGTTGATTAATGGTTACAATGGTTGTTTTTATGAAATTCTACAAATTATTCCTTGTTGAGTTTCTATAATTGTTAGTAGAGTAGATATAGAAATTCAATGATCAAAACTGAAATTGGTGACTTATGGAGCCAAAGTGGTGGATTGTTGAGATGGTCCAGTAGTTAAATGTTGTAGATAACAAAATTTTCCGTGCAAATGACTATTGGCTTGAGAGTGTTTTAGGAGGATATATTACAAAATTTGTGATTGATTCCATCATTTCTTATACTGTTGATGAAATAATTTTTTTGAAGGGACCACATGAGAGGTACATTAGATCATTTCCCACTTCCATTAACTTGTTCCTATGTGATAAGGGATTTTTGAAGATGGTATTTGATAACATGGGTGCCTAAACGCCTAGTGCATTAAGGGATAGCTAGAGGACAACCAGGGAATAACCTGAGTGAATAGGGCCTAGGCTATAACAATATACAGATGAGGAGCATGAAGGAGTTGTTGAAAATTTGAAATAGGTTGTTAAAGGGTATGACACAAAAACTGAGGAAGTAATGCATGGTAAAAAATTATGACAAGGTTTGAGAATAGAGTCTTAAGTAGTGGAAGAAGGTTCTGAGGTAGAAGTGAAAGACAAGAAATATATGCATTTCTACTAGTAGTTGATTGAATTCTAGTGAAGGTGATGAAGAGAGGAAATAAGAGAAGAAAGAGTGGTGGATACTTAAGAATCTATTAGAGAATGTAAAATTTCATATTTCCCATAGAAGAATAGGGTGAAGGAATTTTACAACACAACTTGAGAGTAGTAGAACCTATGCATCCCAATGACCCTACTTAGATTACACCCTCTGTCAAACTCATGAACTCACATCCATCAATTAATCGATTGGTAAGTTCCCCAAATAATGTTTACATTACTTTAGTTACTAAGGAAAGTGGAGATAGTTAGACTAGTAGTAGGAGTGAGTCTATCCAGTTGAAGGGAAGATGACTGAAGAGTTATTGATTGAAGAAAATTGCACGGAGTGCACTATAATAGATAATGAATATACATATAAATCCATTATCTAGAATAAGTACATAGAAGAAAATGGAAGGTACTTCAAATATTCCCGTGTTTCTTGGTTTTGGGATTGAGGATCGCGAGCAACACTTGTTTGTATGTGAGGTAGTATGGGATGAAAATAATTTTCAAGATGAACCCACCAAGATTATATAGTTGTAGACTGATTTCATATATCAATCATTAACATGGTATATCAAGTAAAAGAGTAATTCTTCAACTGGATAACTATGAACCTTAGAAAAAATCAAGCAAGTGATGCTAAACAAATTCCATAGGACCAAGTCTGCATCATAGTGCATCACAGGGTTGGAGAAGATCCATTAGGGAACAGACAAGATTTTTGGGGATTATGATCAAATATTCAAAGTAATTATAGGTAGCTTGAAATTTGAGATCTCAAATTAGTAGTGTTTGGATACATTAATGAATATCAAAGTGTCCTTTTTCAACCTAGTTTGTAAAAATTGTGAATTTTGAATACAGCGAGTGCAAGTAAAGGGTCTAAACCTAAAACTAGTAACCTATGTATAGAAACTACTCTACATGCTTCACAATATACACATCTATTACTGGAAATCAAAACTAAAAAAAGCTAACCTAAGAACATGCACAACATGAAATAAAATTAGGTACACATTGTTTACCCTCTCTTTTGATTCCCCAATCACACTCATGAAGAAACCTTCCACTTTATTAGCTCAACGCTCATTCTCATGCTCAATACTTAGAAAGGGGTTGAATACAAATTCAAGGAGTTATGGTAAAATAAAATCTTCTTTGAAAGAGGACAAATATCTATCTGCTACAGGACTATTCAAAGGCTCTATAAATGCCACATATTAGAAGGGTATGGTTTTGACAAGAGCACAACAAGGAATATTTATGAATGAATGGATGTGTAGTAGAGGAATGTTGTAGGGGCTCTACACTTTTGCACTCAAAGGAATTGTCCCTATAAAATTATGTATCTACTAGGGTTTTCTCTTGGGTTGCATACACACATTCATCTTCACACTCATAAACATCCAATAATCTTAAAAATATTTGTTTGGGTTAACTTCATAGTTGATGTAAGTTAAAATGTTTAGGGAAGATCTCTTGATACTATATTTTTGTTTGAAAAATAATTTTGTATTTAATATATATCTATATATCATGATTGGTCAATTCCCTAAGAGAATAGGGATGTCAACAATGTAAAGTAAAATCAGTCTCAATTTCTCAAACCACTCTTACTCATGTGCATCCAAAAAGTATCCAATAGAAATTCAACCACCAAAATCCTATAGACTTTGCTATTCAGTGAATGAGATAATAAGATGCAGGTTTCCAACGATGCAGAGATACAATAACCTAAATGAAAATCACTTCAATAAAGAATTAAATCACGCCACTAACTAGCATTCACACCATTAGAAGAAATCAATGGTTCAACAATCCATTACATATTCAAGGGATATATCATGGCTTGCTATGTTGCAAGCCAACTATTATAAATTTCCAATACTTCAACAACCCATCAAACAACTAAATCGTATACCAAAAAAGAGGTTTGTTCGAGTTTTGCTTCAACCTTATATCATTTCATTATAAACTATATGAAAAATATCAGAGATCTATATATGTATTAAGTCTTATTATATATAAAATACCAGGCATCCAATAAATGGGTTAATACACACTATTGAAATGTAAAATAAATGATCCATAAGTATATTTACGAATACATGATTTATGTAATGTTATAAAATGGTTCTCAATACATTGTCAATATCTGTATAGTTAACTCTATACACATTCCTTAAAATACCATGTTAAATCCAAGACAAGAATATGCAAAGTATGGCATATGGGAAAGTGGTAGAATTGTATCTTTCCTTTGTGTTAAACCTTAACTGGTAATATTTTCAAGTGATTACAATTTCAAATAGAGATTTCTAACATTTTAAATAAATTCAATCACACTGAATTATATCTCGTATCAAAAAATAAATAACATATATAGATATGTAGGGTTCTTGTTACACTACAAACACTTAATATATTAGAAGCAATATATCTCGTTATACAATATAGAATCACAAGAAAAAACTTAAATAAAAAGAAAAGCCACTTATCTCTTGCCAATTTAGTAATGATGGGTCCTTGGAAATCTAGGTAGGAAAGATACTAACTTACAAAATTGTTAGCGTAGTTGCACTAAAGATCAAAATAAGGCTCTCATTCAAAAAAAAAGTAACAAGAGTTAGAATGCTCACATCGAATCCATAACATAGTCTGAGAGTATTACAAAAAGGAATAATATAGATCTTGTTCCAAAGACTGAATATTACGAAAACATACCTCCTATATGTTGACTCCAATACAAGATTTGATATATAAATTGTCAGGCCAGGCAGTAACTCTCCAATAGGCAGTAAATTGATTCGATTCATCTCATTAGGTAGGCTATTTTTATATGCAAAAGGGTGTGACTACTCAGTTCATCTTCTGATGACTCTTCAAATTCCTAATTTAACTAATTATATAAATTCACCCAATCGTGAGGATTAGGTGTCAACATTCCCCCCCTTAATCTGAAGGGATGTTGGTGAGTCCAAGCATCGTTCTAAATCTTTCAATTTTTTCTCTTCCAAGCGCTTTGGTGAAGATGTCTGCAATTTGCTCATTTGTGGAACAATGACGAAGATGGATTGTTTTGGCCACAACATGATGTTAGATCAGATGATATTTAGTATTGATGTGCTTCGTTCGATCATGGAAATTTGGGTTCTTGGCCAAATTTATTGCAAAGGTGTTGTCAATCATGAGTGGAGTTGATTGTACTTGTTTTACCTGCAAATCTTCAAGAATTTTCCTGAGCCACACAATTTCTTTTGTTGCTTCAGCTACTGCCATGTATTCTGCTTCTGTTGTGGAATTTGCTGGAACTGATTGTTTGCGTGATCTCCAGGAGACAGCTCCTAATCCAAGACTCATAGCATATCCAGAAGTAGATACTCCAGTTTCTTTGTCTCCATCGAAGTCTGAATCAGAGTATCTGTTACACAGTAATTTGTCACCGTCCCTGTTACCCCTTCTCCCACACATTGGAGGACTTATTCCGGGACCTGTGAGAAGTGACATGACTTGAAAACACTTGCATTGTATCCCCTTGAGTATGTACGTCATATGCCATGAAGATACCTTCTGCAAAATACCCATAAAAGTAGCCCTTTTTCCATTTGTGTTGTTCCATAGCGTATCACTCGCGCCAATGGGGGAAATCCTCCAAAGAGGGTGCGCCAGCTGGCGCTCTGTCTCAGAGTCGCACTCAAGCTAGCCCAGTTGGGTAAAGTTTTTAACAAATCAACTTGCGAAGGTTCTTCGTAACCTATTCATGAACTGATTCCAGTTTGAGTTAGTTCAGTTGGGCTTCGAATCTCCATAGGAGGGAAGTAATTCTCCACCTGTCATGGAAGCTTCCTAATGATAAGGCCAATCCCATGAGTCTTGTGGATGATCCTATCTCCTTCTCCTCTCTCTATATAAGCTTGTCCTTTTGACTTTGACTAGCTAGTTAGTAATTCTACTCTTCAAGCTCCAAATTCTAAGTCCCAAAGTCTCAGAATTGCTAAGCTCATGCTACAAGAGGCCTTCTTCACCCCCATAAAGCTACATCTTTAATGAGGAGATCCTTGTCCAAGTAACCAAGGAGAGAAAGACTTGTTCCCCATTCCCAACATGCTTTGCAAGGAATGTGTTGCTGATCACCCAGCCAAAGGAGGATTTGACGTCAGAACTTGGTTTTATTCTTCTTTGTTTATCAATAATAATAGATGACTATCATGATGGTTCCACTCTTATTGTCTTTATAATGATGTTTGAGTTATATCCTTTCTAACTGATATATAGTTGCATCTCTTGGATTTTATGCTTGTATTTGTGTTGTTCTTTGCATGGGCAGGTGTCCGTTCACGAGGATCGTGGGGATTGTGACCAGCTGGAGTGAAAGAACAGGAGCGACGACTCTTCTACAAATACTAGCGTTGGATTTGAGGTAGGCTCTCATCATCGGTCTTTAGTTTGCAATTAGGAACCTGCGTGTTAGCGTTGTTTGATTGTTGCTAGACCCCATTTAGGCTAGTGGGATCGCCTCTGTCCGCAGAGGGGATTTACCTACACAAAAATTTGGCGACTCCACTGGGAAGTTGGATTTTTGTCGTGTTGCTTGTTTTGTCTTGTTGTTTGATTTGTAAGCTTTAGACGGAGCTTGAAGTACGGCCAGATAGCCTTCAAAATGCTATTGCTCCGCATTAGAAAAGTAGATCAACGCCACTTCAGTCCATTTCCAGTTTGGTTTACGAACTGAATGACTTGGAACTGGCCTTGTTTCTTGGTTGTTTCTTGGTTTCTCCTGCTAGATTAGATTTCTGGGTTGAGTTCCTGTGTTGCTTCTTGCCTCTTGGTGTACCTAGGTACTGTTGATTTAGCCTTGGTTCTTTTGTTTTTATTTTTCCATAGAAAACTCGGCTGGTGCTTGTTTATAGCATTACAGTCGCGCCAGCTGGCGCAAGTTGCACATTGACAACCCGCGCCAATCTTTGAAAGGCGCTAGTTGCAGCCTGATAGTCACGCCAGGCCTGGGAACTTTTGAAGTTTGCTTGGTTCTGAGCCGCCTGAGCTTGGTTTTTTGTTCTGGGTACCCTTTTTCGACTGCTTGAGTGTGTTGGAGTCTTGTTTGACTGGTTTTGAGTCTCTTTTTTGAGAAATTCTTAATTTGATTTCCTCTGGTCATTACTTGGAGGTTTGTCTCAGTCTTTTCACAATTTTTCATCTTTTTGCTTTTGTTTTTGCAAAAAGAAATTCCCCCTCATTCGTCGGGGGGTGGCACTAAATTGTGTATGAGTGTTAATCGCCTTTGAGTGTTTTTATTTTTTGATCTTTGGAAATCTCACCCAATTTTCTTGATTTGCACTTGATTGGTTCTTAGATTACATCAGAATCATCTTGTGTTTGAGAATTCTCTTGCATAGATCACACTTGCATAATTAGAATTCTCATTTTCAGAATATGAATGAAAATGTGCATAGATTATATTTGCATACTTGTCAAGTGAATTGTGCATAGATTACCTTTACCCTTTGGGTGTTTGCCATTTTCTATCGATTTCACGTTTCTAGCCCTAGGGCATCTAGTGGCTTTGTGTGTCAAGCCTTCCTTAGGTGTTTTTGGTCTTCTATTGGTCCATTCGACTCTCTAATTGCTCCCTTGCATTCGTTTAGTGGTTGTTAACCGTTTTATTGCGTTATTTGGGTGACTTGCTTTGTCTTCACTTGAATTCTGCTTCGTCTCACTTTGAGCCTAGATTACACGGCTCATTGGTCTCTTTGGGATTTTTCTCGTTCTTTGGAGGTTTTCTTTGTGATTTAGGGAACTGAATGTGTTTGTATTGAATAGAATTTGTTTGTTGTCATTTCTCAAAGTTGTTTAGTGCATTTTTCCATCATCGAAAAGAAAAAGCTCTTTTGCTTTGAACTAGTTAATGAGAATTAGAACTTTTCATTTCGATTAATGATTAGTGATCTTAAAGAAAAGTTTGTTAATTTGCATTAGCTGCATTAGGGAATTTCTTTGTTGTTTTGTGATCATTTCGTTTGTGTGAAAGCTCTTGAACTCTCTCGTAATTAGCATTCATTGAATGAAATGACATGTTTTGGCATATAAATTGCATTTAGGGAATTTTGAGAGATTACATACGGTAGGACCTGAAAAACGAAACCTAACACAAGATCAACTTTAAAATAAACCGAATGAATCTAACAACGCATTGGAACATAACGCTCACATTCTAGAGGTCTAGGCTAGAGACATGCTTCGGCGTCGTTAAACCTAGTCACTTTTGTTTCCACTCAAGGTTGGGTGATTCCTCCTTTTGTGACTCAATTGTGGTCTAGTACGGACTTGTGCTCCCACGTACCGTCGAGTATATGGGGATACTCCACTAGGTTGTCATCCTTTATCCACAGGAAGCCGTGTCTACCGCCTTACGACCCGTAACGCACTAAACACAAAATTCGGGAAGATTGACTGCCGTACGGAAAGTCCTTGGTTTTCATATGATTGCTAAGGTGTATATGCAGTTTTACGGATTGTATGGTAAACCTTTTGCCTAGTTCTCTAGAGTAGTCACTTTTTGATCCTTTTCAGACTCTCTAAAAGAAAAGGCTCACCTGATCACTTGTCACTTCAGGCTCATTAAACATTCGAAGGCAACTAGAGTCATCTTTTTGTCCTTTTCTCGACTCTTGAAAGATGAAAAGGTCAATTTATGTCCTTGTGTCTTAAAATTTAATTACCCGCGATCACACGCCCTATTAGATTTTGTTTATTGACCATTTGATTGTATGTCATGACTTTTGTTTTAGCCCCGTCTGTGATTTTCAGTTTTGATGGCAACTGTTCCAGACTTCACCAACCCAGGAATCCCCTCTAACGGGAATCCTGTTCATTTTCCTCCTTTTGGGAATGTTGGTGCTCCTTACATGGCAACGTTGTCCCTTCCTAGGTTAACTGTTGGGTTACCTGTTTGGTTGTTCTCAACCTTTGTGATTCCTAGTGTCTCAACTACTGGTCAATCAGTTCCTCCACCCGAACAACATCATTTTGATTCCAAGGTGGACCTCTCCCCTTTTTCGCCTGTTTCTACGTCCTCATCTTCTACTTCGCCTGGTGAAAGTCTGGATTCAAGTAACTAGGTGGCTAAGAAGAAGAAGAAGAAGAAGAAGACGAAGAAGAAGAAGTCTCATAAGCGAGAGGCTAAAAGCGCAGCTATTGCCCTGAGTACAGCTCAGGTCGGAACTCCTTCTGCTCCTCCGCGGAAGGTTAAGTTTCCTTGTAAATTGTGCAAGGATGACCATCTTCTTCGTGATTGTCCTGGCCTTCCCAGGATCTTAGAAGTATGGTCTCGCGATCCGACCTGCCCCCCATCGTCCTCTGAAGCTCATGGCGATGCTACCCTACCAACTGGCAATGGTAAGAAGAACGGGAAGATTCGATTCCCCTCTAGGCTATGTGAAGGTAACCATCTCCTTCACCTTTGTTCGCTCATGGATAGAGCTTCCGTTGTTTTTGAAGTCTTACAGCTTCTTCACCCCAGCTCCCTGTTGGTTATCAGAGGCTCTCTTCAGATCCTCCCCCTGTTGACAAAGAGATTAATTTAGATCCTTCTCTTGTCCATCCTCCTCTTTCCGAACCTGGCTATGCTAAGCCTGTTCCAGACCAACCATTGGTCAGAGAGAGTGTAAACTTGGGTTCACCGCCTGTTGATCACTCTATTTCGGAAGAGCATCATGCTCATGTTCTCCTCGTCTCATCAGATTCTCCTAAGTCCGAAAACGACTCTCCTATCCCAGCTGATTCTGAGAGTCCTTCTTCGGAGCAGGGGGGCAATCATACGATTCCCCCACCAAGTAGTTTAGTCGTTTCCTTTGACTGGAGTCACTTGACTGATTTCGGCCTTCCATCCCATGTGCCTTTCCAGATTACCGTACATGCCTATGATAAGCCAATACCTGGCACTGTCTTGGATGAGGGTGCGTCTGTCAGTCTTATGCTTTCCACTACTTGGCAAGCTTTGGGCTCCCCACAGCTTGTGCCGGTTGCGTAGAATCTGATGACATTTGACAGAGGAACCAATCAACCATTAGGGATCCTTCCGCAATTCCCTATTACTTTGGGAGGCAAAACCGTCTATATAGACGTACTGGTTACCCAAGGTGCTTTAGATTTCAGTCTTCTCCTTGGCCATGACTATGTTTATGCCATGGGGTCCCTTGTCTCTTCGCTTTTCCATGTGGTTTGCTTTCCACATGATGGAAGAATTGTGACTATAGATCAATTATCGTTCTTTAGTCCCCCGGTGCCTCCTGCGCAGTTGTCGTTCCCTCCTGGTTTTTATCCACCGATTGTATCTGCCCCACCGCAGGTCAACTACGTGGCTACTTATCCCGTGCCTATATCCAGTGATGCTGCCGTCATGCATAGTGTCCTGGGGGCATTGGGTCCTGACTTCCAAGATGTTGTCCTTCCACCGGGAGTGGCACTCTCGGAAGCCACAACTTCTTGTTCATTATGATGAAGTTCGTGACGGAGCATAGTTCCCTTTCCTATGTCAAGCTCCTTAAAAAATGAAACTAGGTCTGGTCGGAGCATAGTTCACTTTCCTATGTCAAGCTCCTTAAAAAATGAAACTAGGTCTGGTTAGAGCATAGTTCGCTTCCCTATGTCAAGCTCCTTAAAAAATGAAACTGGGTCTAGTCGGAGCATAGTTCGCTTTCCTACATCAAGCTCCTTAAAAAATGAAACTGGATCGAGTTAACCATAGTTCCTGATCTTGTGTCAAGCTCGTTAAAAAATGAAACAAGGGTTATGAGGATAGTTCTTTTACTATTTCAACCTCATTAAAAAATGCAACAACTCCCTTTCCAAGTCGAGTCTTTTGACTAAGATCTCATAAAATACAAGTCGAGTCTTTCCAAGATCTCAAAAGTGAACCTTCATTCCATCCACTTTGTTGAATGCAATGAAGCTTAGGGGGCATGCACCTCGTTTTGCGTCATTATGTTGGGGGGATGCGAACTTATAACAAGCATAGTTTTTTGTTTCAAGCTTTTGTAAACATGAAACCGAATCCAAGCAGAGTTCTCCATGGTTCAAGCTTGTGTAAAAATTAACCCATACCCATTTTACATCTCGTGATTGCTATCTTTATCTGCTAAATCCTATTAGATGAGCCTTGGTTGTTTTCATTCCATTGCCACCATCTATTTGGCCGATCATATGCTTTCACTTGCTTTTTTTCCTTTACATGTTTTGAGTAGTTCCACCATTTCCGGAACCAGTTTCTACCCTTTATACCACTCGTTCCTCTAGGACGAGTCACCTTTAAGCTCTTTTCTGACTCGTAAAATATGAAAAGATTGCCAAGTATTTTTTTCCTTTTTGACTCGTTAAAGAGAATAAAAATGGAGGTCTGCTTTCAACTCTTTTCTGACCGTCTAAATATGAAAAGATTGTTGAGTTATTCCTCTTGACTCGTTAAACATAAATAAGAGGCGGTTGTCTTTAAACCCTTTTCCGACCATGGAAAAACGAAAATCTTGTTGGACCCTTGTCGTTTCAGGTTCGTTAACGGTCACGAAGCGACGTGGTTTCGATCGCTTTTTTACTTTTTCAGATCGAAATCACTACCCATGAAAAGTACTCCTCGGTCGTAATGATTGGGCAGTTCTTTCGAGCATTGTTTTATACTTTTTCAGGCTCGAGAGACACAACTTTGCGAAAAAGGACACCCCTGGAGTTTCTTTTTCCGTTGTCTTTTCAAACTCTCTAAAAATGAAAAGACACCGAGTTTTTCCTTTGTCAGACTCGTTAAAACTTATTGACATCGAATTCCGTCGAAATGACGCCTCCCAAGTGTTAGATTCCTATACCAATAGGTTTCATTTTTCATGATTGACAGTGGAAGTGCTAAATATGTTCATCCCTACATGCTGCAGAGGTTCCATATTTTGTATAACAGACAAAGAAGATTAAAATATGAAAAGAGGGAATGCCTTAAAAGAATAATCAAAAGGCAAGAAAATCAAGTGGTTAGAAAAAATAATGAAAATGAACCCCAAACCAAAGACTAGGAAAGTGGCTAGTCAAAATGCCACTACTATCTTATTTTGAAAGATTACCATGTGGAGGTACTGCTGCTTATTACATGTGATGGATGGCCCAACAGTTCAATTTGGACCATGCCATGTTTAAATTGCTGTTGTAGAATAGAGAAAGAATACCTGTCCAAACAGTTCAAGCTTGGCAGATGGCTAGCTAGGTAGACAATGTAAGGAGCGCAACTGCTTAATCTGGGCCCTTGGAAGAGATAAGGGTACATTTAGATAGGAGGACAGTCAAAAGAAAAAGAGGATAATTAGGGTTTGCCAGTTCAAGTGCACCCAATGCAAAGGAAGAAAAAATGTTAGGTGTATTAGGCTAGGTAGGTAGTTTGAGGTTGCAGAAACAAGGTTATCATTACTTTTTATCTTGTCAAGAAGGACTCATCTCATTTATGGAATTGGCACCATGGCAGTGGTTTGATGGTACAACAAGGAAGCATGACTAACTTCCCCTTCATCCCCTCAAAAATCATTCTCTAACATCCCCTCAAGGACCTTGGGATTTGCCCAAATAGTCCAGTTTCACTTTATTCTTATTAAAAACCAAGTTGACATTTGAGTTAACTTAGTGAAAAGAAGCCACATTTCTTGTGTAAAGTTGATCTTTCCACAATCCATTTATTTCCCTATGCTCAAGTTTCCATTCTATTAACTTAGCATGCATCCATCCCTTTTCATTCCATAGAACTCATATTAACATCTAACCCTATTGTATAGCTCCCTAAATCATTTCCCCACCCCTATTATACAAGAAACTATATAAAAACCCCAAAAAAACTAAATATCCCACCCCATAGCAATATAGCTATATAAATATAAAGTCGAGAAACATTAGGTCCATTTGGGACCCTATGTTAACCTTTCCGCGTTCACTTACCCTTAGGATTTATTTAACACCCTATTAAATAAATAACTTTACCTTATCACCCTCCGCGCATACATTTTATTATGGATTTCGTTTAATACTTGGTTAAACGAATAACCACAGTCCCGCGCCGAAACACATTAATCCTTAACCTAAAGTCTAAAACCCACCCGAAGCCGTGAAAATTTGACATTTATCGATCGCGCTCGTCTACTAAGCTCCGATCGTTTTGCCCTCCCGTCCACCGTAGGATCGGCTCTCCTAGATTCGGCGGTCCGCATGCATATTGGGCCCCCCTTCGTAGCGGTACGATAGTACTCGATGGTCGACGGTTTCACCGTCGTCCACCGGGACAACTGTCAACACCCTATTGCATCGGGCCGCCCCTGACACATACTACTCCTGTACCAAAAGCGGTCTGACGCAAACCGCTTACCGCCCTCCCCACTTGCCTACGTCACCACATGACGTTGCCGCCACGTCGCTTGCCACTGCACTTTCCCTGCGCCATGTCACCTGCTGACATCATCACCCTGCCACCGTGTCATGTGCCACATCATCATCTACGTCAGCTGCCACATCATCTTTCGTACCCGCTACACGACAAAAATACGTCATGATGACGTCATCTGAGAAAAGCGCCAAAAGCGCCAAAATTCCAAAAATTGGTTAAAAGTCGTGAAAACGACTATTTTTGGTTTATTTATAATTGTTGTTGTGGAAACAACATGCATGCACTTTTACAAACAAATCACCTTCCGAAGCTTATACAGCCTATCAACCTGCAATTCGGCTCCGCAGTCTGACTCCATAGCTCAACCTGTACCTGTCAAGTGCCCTCACCACCCTGTAAAGAGGTATTTATCCACATTTCACACGAAAGCCCTGTTTTTATTATTCTCTGTTCAAATTGCCGAAGATACCTGCATTTTACTTCCATTAGCGCTCCTACCAATCACTCCCTGTCCGGCATTTCTCATTTGAGCTGGTAATTCACCGCAAACCTACAAATTTGAACTAATTTACTCTGCAAACAAGCTATTCCTACACTCTGTTCATCCATATCCGCCTGCAAACTCCACCAATCGCTAAATTATTGAGTCAAATTACTCCAGCGCCCTGTTTCCGACTGGTTGTAACCTATTTTCCTAAAGGGGAATCCTCAATTTCCCTTTCCCTTTGCAAACTCGTGCCCCTTCGGGTGAATTTCAACTCTATCCTCTCGGCATTCAATTCACAAATCTTGTAATTTGGCAAATTGATGCAAAAAACCCAGTCTAAGTGCTGCAAGTGTGTTGTTCACAATAAACTCTGTACAGTGAGGTCCATTTGAAGTAAAAATCAGTTTTTTACCTATCACAATATCCTCTGAGCTTAAACTCTACTTCCTATTGTTGTTTTACACCTACATTGTAATCAATACAAGCAATATAAATCATGGATACTCCAGTAGCCTTGAACATTGCTCCTTTGAATGCTCCACACATGGACTTAGAGTGGCTACCATTACCAGACAGAGACTTTCAGATGAAAGATATGATGGGCCTTACTTCTCACCTCAAAGTTGTGTGCCAATTCAAACACAATCACAGAAATAGCACTGATATTCTAGGAATTTGGCAATCCAGTATGCCCATCTATTGCCTGCCATCAGTCAATGTGCTACCTGATTTCATTCATTTATGCCATGCACACTATGAGCCCACTCTGAGAGCAATTCTTAGTCCAGATGGGTCTGTGCTCTTCTATATCACCCCACAATCCATAAATGAAATGTTGAACTTTGAGCCTCCTCAGCCTCTGGTTCCCCTCACAATGAAACTCTTGCTGGATCAGGGTGCAAGGCTCTCTAAGGAAGAAATATCAAGAGTAAGTCAGTTGCTTATGGATCCACAGTGCCAATATGATCATCCTCCTCCCTATCATTAGGCCTCGTTTAATGAAACAGGCAAGCTCATGGTGGACATGATTTCATACATTCTAGGATGCAAAACAGGAGAATTTGTGGATGAGACTGTATTTTTTCTCTTAACCATATTTACTCCAGGGAAACCCCTGCTGTCATGTATGACTATGCCACATTCATAGCAAACAAGATACATGAACAATTCATGATGATGGAGAGAGAAAGAGTGTTTAAATACACCTCTTATATATACCACCTGCTGCTCTACTATCACCCAGATAGTTTCAAGGTTCCTCTCAGGAGATTAGACCCAAAAGGAGAGAGAAGATCTGTTATTTATTGGACCTCAGTTTTCCATGAAGTCCACTATTCTCCATACACATATTGTGAGTTTACTGACCTATTCATTTACCCAGCTACTTGCCTATTAAAGGTGACTCCTCCTACCAGAGTTATTGCTGAAATGCAAAGGATCTTGCATCTTTCTAAGGGCTACAGCATTGGTGATTGGTACTTCTACCAAAACCACACAATGATCATAATTTATGGCTGTGAGTTGTCTCCCTATAAGCTGCCAAGATATGTCCCTATGAGACTTTTTGCCTTGGAATATTTCAGGGAATTCAGCAATGCATACTTGACCCATTTCCATGGGAAAAACAAAAAAGCACAACTTAAAATCAGACACCAGTTGGGTCTCTTTGTTTTCAACAAAAGGGAAGAAGCATGGAAGGATGCAGAAAACATGCTAGGACAAGAACTCATGTTGAAACAGAGCTTCTACTGGGCACCATATGACCCTGAACACTTCATAAGCCTTAGAAGAATCAAACACAAGCTTTCAGGATATGTGCACCAGCCAATCCCCTACATTGAACAATATGCCAATCAACCAAAATGGATAGAGGGGACCTTAGATGATGAAGAGCTCACTGAAGAAGAAAAATTAGAGAGAGAGATGAAAGAAATTGAGAAAAGAATTGACCTGGATTATGTTGCACAGGTCACTTTCACACAGCCTCAACCAGTGGGAGCAAGCACATAAACTGCTACTTCATGGCAGCCAACTAAGGAAGCCATATCATCAGCAGGAAAGGGCAAAGAAATTGAGCATTCTAAACAACAAAGCACAATGGAGGAGCAGCCATCCTCAAATCTAGAAAAAGGACAAGAACAAAACCCTCTAACACAAACAAAAGCACCTGAAATCCCTGTGCTGCAAACTCCTCACAATGAGGAAAGAGGAAAAAAGAGGGATAGAACAGATGGTACACCCACAGGGACATCCACAGACCAACAAGGGGAAAAAAGACAGAGGCTAAACCCCTATGCCGAGGAGGAAATCACAGAAGAGACCATAGGAAACATCATAGGTGAGGGGACTTCTAAGCAGCAGATCCCTCCTATTTTGGAAACATCAGCCAGCTCCTTTCAGAAGGAGCAAGAGAAACAACCAGGTGGGGATGTTTCATCCTCTAAACAGTAGACCCAAAAGGGCTTAGATATCGAAAAGGCATTTGCAGAGATTAAAGCTAGAAACGAGCCAGTAAGGTTTCAGCTTTACAACCAGTTAATGAGAATGGCTCCGACAAATCAGCAAATGCTAATGGTAGCCTATGATATAGAAGTCGGGAAGATGACTCTCAGTCACTTCAAGCCTACTGCACAGCAGCCACAGTCAGCTGCAAACTACATCAGAACCAATCTGGAGGTCCTGGCAAAAGATATACATCCTTTAGACCAGATTTTGTTACATAAGTAGACGGGAGAAATGGTTTATTCTACATTGACAGACAAGGCTCTACTGGCTCACAGATTGCAGAACTCCTTATACAATACTTTTGCCCAGTTAGAGTTAGAAAAAGCCTCATCATTGGCCAAGGATAATAGGATAAAATCCTTGGAAGAAATCATCATAGAGTTGGGACACGATCCCAAAGATCCCAAAGGCACCCAGACCTTGATTAGAAAAAAGGAGGAAGACATAGCAGCATTGAGAAAACAAATGAAGCTACCAGTCCCCATACATCCTCAAACTGCAGAAGTAGCACAACAACAAGAAGTAGAGGATGTGGTAAGTCTACTTATGAGGATGAATCAAAGGATATTAGAAACAGAAAAAGCATTAGAGGAGGCTCAACGAGGGAAACATCCAGAGTTAGCCCCTCAACCATCCCAAACAGCTCCCATAGTAACAACTCCAATAATTACAGCTCCTTCAACAACAGTTACTACAGCAGCACCTCCCCCAAGTTCAACTTCAGCAGCAGGTGCATCAACTTCAGCAGATCCAACAGTAGCAGCAGTGCAAGAGGCCAGCTTGAGTATGGAGGCCATGATGAAAGAGATTAAGGTTCTAGAATTACAAATGGAAGACATGAAGGAAACCAAAGAAAAGCTAGCCAAGGTTGAGGCTAGTTATGATAAGTCAAAGATGACAGTTGCTGAGAAACCCAGGGAAGTAAAGGCCCTGAAAAATAAGATAAAGGCCTTGGAGAAAGACCTCACTCTCCATAGAACCCTGACTAAGATAAAAACAATTTTGTGGAATAAAATTGGCCAATCTCTTGCTGAACAATGGACAGGAATACAAACCATTTTTGACCAAATAGAATTGATGGCTGTAGCTCAGCATGAAACTCATAAAGCCATAACATTACTAGCAGATAAGCCTGAGAAAGCCAATCGATTGATTCATTTTTTGAATACTAGTACTGGTGACTAGCTGGCAGCACTAAACATCCAGAACAGGACAGAGACTATAGTAAGAGTCAAGAAAGTGCTGACTATGAGGAATTTTTTCCAAACTATAGAAAGGAAATGCCAGGAAATGCAGATAGAGGTAAATTCTTTTAGACAAGGGCTTGCAAATTTGCAAACCAACGGTTTACCTAGCCTGGTTACTAGTGCTGGAAGGCTACTAAAACAGGAACAGTATGCAAACAAGTTGAGTACCTTTATACAAAATCAAATCACATCATCATCCAACAATACAGAAGAAGCAGTCCCTCCCATAGGGCAAAGTTTATATGACAAACTGGAGGATTTGTTTTACATAGAGCATGAGGTAGCACACCTTTTTCCAGTTTGGTTGAATTATTATACATACACTCAAGCTGATGAAACATTACACAAATTAAGAAAACCTCAATTGCCAACTAAGGATTGGTGGCAAAGTCTGCTTCAAATTCTAAAGTAGTTTTGATTCTCTTCTTATTTATGGTCTGCATGAGCAAGTTGCAATGTATGGCTCAGCTACCAGAAAATTCAAATTAACAGTGGGTGAAATTTGCATCAATATTCAAAAGCGCAGACCAGGTGGCACAGGATAGCACTACAGGACAACATTTCAAGGAAGCGGTCACCCACCAACTGCCAGAGTCAAAAGGTCAATAGCACACAGGACACCTGCCACAACGAGTAAAGAGCTTTTAATTCCTCAGTTATTGCTGCGCGATTTTTCCAAAAATAGTTATTGTTTATGTCAAAGTAGATGGATACATTGATGCCCATATATTTCCCTATGGGATATTTTGTAAAACTCCTATATATACTTGTAAAAAAGATGTATTGTGGGTTGGTGATTTCTTCTTTCTAAACTGCGTTGTAACATATCAGACTGTATTAATACAAATGGCCATTGAAGTTCACTGTGTCTGGATGATCTGAAGGTGGATTGGATGTTCTGGGACCTGCTACAGAATTCCTGTGTCATGCTAAGGAACAATAAGTTGTACTAAACTGTGTTTTATGTTCTCTATATTCGTAAATTCCATGTATGTTTCATGATCTTGATAACAGGGAAGAAGAATAGCATAGGATTTGTTTGAATGCACCCTATGTTCAATCTCTGTTGTTAATTATGTTTTTCTTCATAATGAGTCATAAATATGAATTCTTCACTGCTCATGTTTGCACTAATTCTTTCATTTTGAATACTGTTTAGGAATTCTTAATTGCTCCTTCACAATATTCATACATTTTCCCTCTGTCAATATAATGAAAGATTCTTGATTGCCTTCCATTCCCTGACTTCATTCCATCATTTCCAGATTTGAAAGTTGTTCCTAGCTTGCCTATCCTGCTCTGTGGTACTACCTTTTCACCAAGAAACTCTTTCAACGATTACATGTTCAGTGACTCCATTGCTCAATGGAAAAAACAGTTACATACTTGCAACCCAGCTCTGTCTGAGATCACCATCCAACAAACTTAAAACCAAACCCTGTTCATCATAACTAGCCTAAAACACTTCAAAACAAAGCTAAATTACAAAGAGAGAGCCCTCTCTGGTTGCAGGTAGGCTAGGACCTACAGCTAAAAGACTGGTTAGTGGTTACCTCGGCCGTATTCCCTACAAGAAGCAGGGAACAACCTGAGTGATAACATCATTGGCGACTCCACTGTGGAGCAAAATCAGTTTCCTTGTTTCAACATAGTCAAAGGAGATTTCAAGCTTCCTATGTTTCAAAAGAATCTCCTATGAAGTATTGTCTAAAGCTGTGATTGAAAACATTCTCAGAAAAACACCAAAAACGAATCTAGAAGTTGGCTCCAAAGAAGAAAACTCGTTATACAAGGTCAAATCCTGACCCAGATCCTCCAGCTGTTTTTGAAAATCCCAATTTAATCCCTAAGATCCTTAGGAAACAAGAGAAACAAGAAGACTTTGCTGATTCAAGTCCTGAAACAGTTCAGCAAAGCTATATCCCAACCCCTGCTAAAGCTTCAGTTCGTCCTCATATTGCCCTATTTCTCCTAGTTCTTCATCAACTTCTCAAGGCACATTCTCTACTCGCCCATCTATTACACATATATCTACCATTGTCCCTGCTGTTCCAGCGGTCCCATTTCTTCCTATTGTTCCATTTATCCCTGTAAGTATGGCAAATCGTTATGCTCCTTTACAGCTACCTGCCAATCCAGGGGCTATGCCTCAGGATTATCAAAGTAAGATCACTTATTTTGATGGTGCTGGTTCCTATACAGCCCAACTGCACACCAAGAATATGTAGGACTATTTTGAAAACTATGAAATTGATGATGATGGTGTAAGGATGAAGATCTTTGTTCAAAGTCTAACTGGTGATGTAAGGACCTGGTTTAGGTCCCTTACTGCAAACTCTATAGCTAATCCCAAGGCCCTATATCAAGTCTTCTTAAACAGATGGGAAAAGAAGAAAGACCCTTTACATATATTAACTGAGTATGACAATCTAAAAAGGGGTCCACAAGAAACTGTCCAAGACTATTGTGCTAGGTTCAACAATGCATATAATGCAATCCCACAAAACCTTAGACCCCCACCTGACTTAGCCTTGATCAAATTCCCTGATGGATTTGATTCAGACATGGCATATCAGCTGAGGGAAAGAGCCCCTCTAAGCCTAGCAGACATGCAGAATGTAGTTGTTAGTGTAGAGGCAAATTTGATTGCCAAACGAAACCGGGCTAGAAATGAAAGAAGAACAACATTCAAAGAAGAACCTTCAGCATTTGAGCAAAAACTTGATGCAATCATCAAAGGAATGGATAGATTGGGAGATAGGGTAGAGACAATTGAAAGAAAATCATCCTGGGAAGGGCAACCAAGTAACTCAACAAGGACTCCAAACTTTAGAAAATGCCAAAACCCTACTACTGGAAGGACTGGACCTGATCAGAATACCAGGCCTCCATTTCAAGAGAATTATGCAGAGGCCTCAACCTCAAGTGAACCGACAAAGGATCCTCACATTAACTTAATGGGCCTAGATAGTGAACAACAAGTTTTTCTAACTCAAGATGACTAAGAGGCCCATGAATTCAATCAATTTCAAACTAAATCTGGAGAGTCATTTGATTTTAGAGAAGGCTATGATACAACAGTCTATGAGGTTCAAAAACAGTACAAATTAAGAGCCAGAACCATAGATGTACCTCAGCCTACCAATCTGAAAGATACTAAACAACTGAAGAAAACAAAGGATAACGTTGTCCCAACAGAATCCTCTGATAAAACCCACCAAAAGGAAGTCAATGTGGAGGATATATCAGACTTACAACCTTCAAGAAACAATTCATTCACACCCCATTCTTCAATAGAAGATTTGAATAACCCTCCAGAAAATAATGACAAATCAGAGGTACCTTATAACAGTACCCATAACCGAGAGAAAGTCAAAGAAAGCTCACCTGAAAAAGAGAAGTTTGCTACCCAGAATTTGAAAAATCAGATAGAAAAACCTTTTAACTTAGAAACAGACATTGGTAAGCTGAAAATAACCATTCCTCTCTCTGAATTGGCCAAACATGAAGTTTACAGACATCAAATCAATAGGTCACTGTAAACACCAGAGAATAGGGATGCAGTCAATGTTTTGGATGATCAACCAAAACTAATTTTTGGTCCAGAATTCAATGATAAATCAGTAGATGGAGGAGTTCCTCCATTCTATGTGAGCTTAAACATTCATGACAAAGTGTTGCACAATGCAATGTTTGACTCGGGTGCTTCCCATAATTTAATGCCCAAGTCAGTGATGGAAAAGCTAGATCTTGACATCACAAGGCCCTATAAGGACTTATTCTCATTTGATTCTAGCCAGGTCAGGTGCCTGGGCCTTATAAAAGATCTTTGTGTTTCTTTAGTCCAATATCAAGCTAAGACAATTTTGATGGTTGTGGTGGTAGCTGACATTCCACTTAAGTATGGTATGCTTTTGTCCAGATCTTGGGGTGCCAAACTCCAAGGATCCCTGCAGTTAGACATGTCGTATGCCATAATTTTAGTCTTTGGTCAGCCAAAGAGATTATACCAAGAAACATTGATGAAATATGTGGTTAGCAGTCAAGAAAAGCCCCAAAACTTCCCCATCTATTCTATTCACTCTGACATGGATTCATTTATCTTATACAATGCTGACATATGTCCCAAAGCTGATGTCAAACTCCTGAAAACAACACAAACGGAAAGCATGAATGAACAACCTAGTGCCCCAGATCAAAAAGGTTTTGATGTGATTGATGCAACAAAGAAAAATGACATATCACATGAGTTACAAAAGCCAAACCTACCTACTGAACAAGCTTGCAAAAATATTAAAGCTATCCATAATCATGAAATATTATGGTACTTAGAGTTTGATGGGTCAATGAACAAATTAGGAGCAGGGGCAGGTGTTTGGATACACAACATGCAGAATGACCATGCTCAAGGTCATGCATATAGGATAAATTTCAGATGCACAAACAACATGGTTGAATATGAAGCCCTCCTATTGGGTCTTAAACAAATTAGAAGTCTAGGGGAAACTAAGATTTCAATTCTAGGGGACTCAGATTTGATTATACAACAGATGAAGGGAAATTTTGTTACAAACGATATCAGGCTAAGGTCTTACAGGGGGGCAGCAATTGAATTACTTAGCAGCTTCTTAGAATTTCAGCTCACTAAAATTCCAAGAAGTCGCAACTTACATGCACATAGTTTGGCAACTTTTGCCAGCACTTGTAAACTTCCTTTTGAGCCCAATCACCACTTCACTGCTGAGATCAAACACAGACCTGCTGTCCCAGATAATGTAAAAAATTGGCAAGTATTTGAGAATGATACCCAAATAAATAGTTTATTGACAATGAAAAAGGAATTCTCAAATATAAATATAGACACAAGCACTATTGATGATCAACAGCAAATTGACAAGGTTGAACCAGGTATATTAGTTGAAACAGCAAATCTGATTTTGCATCCAACAACCTTTGATTGTACCAACATACAAAAGCTAAAACAAACAGATTTTGGTGAAGTTATTGAGGATGAATCTAAAGTAATCGAACTAAAGGACAATTTCCTGCCCACTGGTTTAACGCCCTTAGAAGATATTTTTGATTCAAATGACATTTCTAGAAAACCAAAAATGCAACCCCTAATGCAGAAATTGAGGACTGTAACATTGGGACCATAGAAAATCCTAAAATGATAAAACTTTCCAAAAAATTACCTCCTGACAAAAAACTGAAATACATTGAGTTCTTTAAAGAGTTCCAAGATGTGTTTGCTTGGAGCTATGAGGATCTTAAATCCTATGACACTTTTGTCATCCAACATACAATACCTTGAAAGAAAACCAGAAACATTTTAAACAAAAGCTAAGGAGGATTAATCCAGTCCTCCTTCCCTTGATGGAAAAAGAAGTTAAATGAATGTTTGAAGCCGGAATCATAGCACCTATCAGATTCTCAGAGTGGATCTCAAACCTAGTCCCCACTAGAAAGAAAACTAGAGAGATAAGACTTTGTGTTGACTTGAGAAATTTGAATAAAGTCTCTCTCAAAGACCACTACCCCTTACCAAAAATGGATCATATCCTGCAAAGGGTAGTGGGGGCTTCAAGGATTTCATTATTAGATGGATTCTCGGGATTCAATCAGATTTTAGTTCACCCAGATGACCAAGACAAAACAGCCTTTACAACACCCTGGGTAACTTTTAAATATGTCAAAATGCCTTTTTAACTCAAGAATGCAGGAGCCACATTTCAGAGGGCAATGGACATAGCCTTTGCTAAGGAGATCCATGATTTTTTAGTCATATACCTTGATGATCTCACTGCTTTCTCAAAATCAGACCAAGAACATTTAAAACATCTCAGACAAGTGTTCCTAATTTGCAGAAAATATGGCATATCCTTAAACCCAAAGAAATATCTGTTTGGCCTAGAAGAAGGCAAGCTCCTAGGTCATATCATTTCAAAAGATGGTATAAGAATTGACCCGGAAAGAATTCAAGCTATCCTTCAAGTGCCTCATCCTAGAAACATCAAAGAACTACAAGCTTTTTTAGGCAAGATTAACTTCTTGAGAAGATTCATTCCCAATTTGGCCGACCTAATAAAATTACTGAATAATATGCTCAAGAAAGATTCTAAAGTCAAATGGACAATAGAATCCAAGCAGGCCTTTGAGGAAATCAAGATAGCTTTGACAAAAACTCCTATTCTTACAAGTCCTAGGTTTGATAAAGTTTTTATGATCTTTTTCTTTGCCTCTGAACATACAATTGCTGCTGTCCTATTGCAAAAAGATGACCAAGGGTGTGAGAAACCTATTGCTTTTTTCAGCAAAACACTCAAAGATGCCCCACTCAAATACCAAATCATGGAGAAGCAGGCATATGCCCTTGTAAAGGCCATAAAAGATTTTAGAGTCTACATTTTGTTCTCTCACATAATTGCCTATGTTCCTAATGCAGTGGTTAAAGACATTCTTACTCAAGAAGGAATTGAAGGCAAAAGAGGCAAATGGATAGCCAACATTTTAGAATATGACATTGAGATAAAGCCAACAAAACTCATAAAAGGACAAGGGTTAGCTAAACTAATGACTGAAACCAACTTTCAAGCCCTAGACATCAATGAACTGGATAACAAGCAGGAGATGGCGACTCCACAAATCAATCAAGCCTTTTTACAATCACCCGTGTATACTGACATATGTTTTGTATTGTTAAACCTGCAAGCTCCTCTAGGCTTATCTAGAACCAAAAAGAGATTCTTGAAAATTAAAGCTTCAAGGTTTTGCATCTTAGATAATGTATTGTTTTGGAAAAATCATGAAGGTATTTTGCTTAATTGCCTAACTTTGGATGAAACTGACAAAGTCCTCAAGGAATTTCATGCAGGAGACTGTGGAGGACACTTGTATTGGAAATCGACAGCTGATAAAATCCTAAGGGCTGGATTTTATTGGCCCTCCCTGTTTGCTGATGTTAGAAAATTTGTAATGTCTTGCCATAAATGCCAAATCTTTGAAGGCAAGAAAAAGCTGTTGCCCTTTCCCCTTAGACCTATTTCAACTGAAAGACCATTTCAACAATGGGGTTTAGACTTCATTGGGGAGATTCACCCTTCATCTTATGGCCAACATAGATGGATTTTGACAGCCACAAATTACTTTATCAAGTGGATAGAGGCCATTCCTTGTAGGCAAGCCAATGACTCAATCATCATACAATTCCTAGAGACCAATATCCTATCTAGATTTGGCTGTCCAGAAAAGATCATTACAGACAATGCAACTGCCTTTAAATCTAAAAGAATGATCAGTTTTTCTCACAAATACCATATTACCCTAGGTCACTCCACAGCCTATTACCCTCAAGGTAATGGTCTAGCTGAATCCTCCAACAAGAGCCTCATCAACATCATCAAAAAGATCCTAGGAGAGAATAAAAAGAATTGGCACAAAAAACTTGTCAATGCACTATGGGCCAATAGGTTGACCACCAAAAGATCCATTGGAACAAGCCCATATGAGTTGATTTATGGAATGGAGGCAAGATTACCCTCTTCTTTAGGAATCCCTGTGATCAAGTTGCTGTAAGAAATACAAGCAGAGCCTAATGACATTCAAAGAAGGATCAATCAAACTATACACTTGCAGCAGCCAAGAGAAGAAGTATATCGTAGAACTCATATACTACAAGATAAACTTAAGAAGATCTTTGATAAAAGAACACAAGCTGAAGACTTTTTCATAGGAGACAAAGTGTTGAAATGGGACTCCAGGAGGGAAGATAAAGGGAAACATGGGAAATTTTATTTTCTTTGGAAATGACCATTTGTCATTCAAGTTGTACAAGGTAACAACACTTATTTCCTCAAGAGTGTGGATGGCACAGATAATGAAGAAGGCCCAATCAATGGGAGAATGCCCAAACATTATTTTGATCCCCTTGGATGAACATAACACAACTACATATTGTACATAAATATTTGTATTTTCAGCATTTTTCATTTACAACAGTTAGATAAGGAAACAAATGCAGCAAATTTTGAAGAAAAGTCAAGCAATTACACCAAGTTTGGTGTATATGTTGAATGTACCACAAACAAATCAGAGGGAAGTCTTGGGAAGCAGAAAGATGACTGATAAGCACTCAGGAAAACCAGCAAGTACAGAGCTGCAATTTCACACAGAGCAGCTTAAAGAGTACTACATACGGGTTACAAAGATTCAGATCAAAGGTTTCTAAGACAAGGAAGTTTCACAATACAGCAAGAATTGAAAAATAAGGAAATATGACCTGCTGTTCTTGGCTTTTCACCAGGAAAAGCCATCCCCAAGTGGAGCCACTGTTAGATTCCTATACCAATAGGTTTCATTTTTCATGATTGTCAGTGGATGTGCTAAATATGTTCATCCCTGCGTGCTGCAGAGGTTCCATATTTTTTATAACAGACAAAGAAGATTAAAAGATGAAAAGAGGGTATGCTTTAAAAGAATAATCAAAAGGCAAGAAAATCAAGTGGTCAGAAAAAATAATGAAAATGAACCCCAAACCAAAGACCAGGAAAGTGGCTAGTCAAAATGCCACTGCTATCTTATTTTGCAAGATTACCATGTGGAGGTACTGCTGCTTATTACATGTGATGGATGGCCCAACAGTTCAATCTGGACCATGCCATGTTTAAATTGTTGTTGTAGAGTAGAGAAATAATACCTGTCCAAACAGTTCAAGCTTGGCAGATGGCTAGCTAGGTAGAGAATGTAAGGAGCCCAACTGCTTAATCTGGGCCCTTGGAAGAGATAAGGGTACAGTTAGATAGGAGGACAGTCAAAAGAAAAAGAGGATAATCAGGGTTTGCCAGTTCAAGTGCACCCAATGCAAAGGAAGAAAAAATGTTAGGTGTATTAGGCTGGGTCAGTAGTTTGAGGTTGCAGAAACAAGGTTATCATTACTTTTTATCTTGTCAAGAAGGACTCATCTCATTTATGGCATTGGCACCATGGCAGTTGTTTGATGGTACAACAAGGAAGCATGACTAACTTCCCCTTCATCCCCTCAGAAATCATTCACTAACATCCCCTCAAGGACCTTGGGATTTGCCCAAATAGTCCAGTTTCACTTTATTCTTATTAAAAACCAAGTTGACATTTGAGTTAACTTAGTGAAAAGAAGCCACATTTCTTGTGTAAAGTTGATCTTTCCACAATCCATTCATTTTCTATGCTGAAGTTTCCATTCTATAAACGTAGCATGCATCCATCCCTTTTCATTCCATAGAACTCATATTAACATCTAACCCTATTGTATAGCTCCCTAAATCATTTCCCCACCCCTATTATACAAGAAACTATATAGAAAACCCAAAAAAACTAAATATCCCACCCCATAGAAATATAGCTATATAAATATAAATTCGGGAAACATTAGGTCCATTTTGGACCCTATGTTAACCTTTCCACGTTCACTTACCCTTAGGATTTATTTAACACCCTGTTAAATAAATAACTTTACCTTATCACCCTCCGCGCATACATTTTATTATGGGTTTCGTTTAATACTTGGTTAAACGAATAACCACAGTCCCGCGCCGAAACACATTAATCCTTAACCTAAAGTCTAAAACCCACCCGAAGCCGTGAAAAATTGACATTTATCGGCCGCGCTCGTCTACTAAGCTCTGATCATTTTTCCCTCTCGTCCACTGTAGGATCTGCTCTCCCAGATCCGATGGTCCGCATGCATATCGGGCGCCCCTTCGTAGCGGTACAATAGTACCCAATGGTCGAAGGTTTCACCATCGTACACCGGGACAGCTGTCGACACCCTATTGCATCGGGCCTCCCCTGACACATATCACTCCCGTACCAAAAGCGGTATGACGCAAACCGCTTACCGCCCTCCCCGGTTGCTTACGTCACCACATGACGTTGCCGCCACGTCGCCTGCCACTGCACTTCACCTGTGCCATGTCACCCACTAACGTCATCACCCTGCCACCGTGTCATGTGCCACATCATCATCTACGTCAGCTGCCATGTCATCTTCCGTACCCGCTACATGAAAAAAATACGTCATGATGACGTCATCCGAGAAAAGCACCAAAATTCCAAAAATTGGTTAAAAGTTGTGAAAACGACTATTTTTGGTTTATTTATAATTGTTTCTGTGGAAACAACGTGCATGCGCTTTTACAAACAAATCACCTTCCGGAGCTTATAAAGCCTATCAACCTGCAATTCGGCTCTGCAGCCCGACTCCATAGCTCGAACTGTACCTGTCAAGTGCGCTCAGCACCCTGTAAAGAGGTATTTATCCACATTTCACACGAAAGCCCTGTTTTTATTATTCTCTGTTCAAATTGCCGAAGATACCTGCATTTTACTTCCATTAGCGCTCCTACCAACCACTCCCTGTCCGGCATTTCTCATTTGAGCTGGTAATTCACCGCAAACCTGCAAATTTGAACTAATTTCCTCTGCAAACAGGCTATTCCTACACTCTGTTCATCCATATCCACCTACAAACTCCACGAATCGCTAAATTATTGAGTCAAATTACTCCAACACCCTGTTTCCGACTGGTTGTAACCTATTTTCCTAAAGGGGAATCCTCAATTTCCCTTTCCCTCTGCAAACACGTGCCCCTTCGAGTGAATTTCAACTCTATCCTCTCGGCATTCAATTCACAGAGCCTGTAATTTGGAAAATTGATGCAAAAAACCTAGTCTAAGTGCTGCAAGTGTGTTGTTCACCATAAACTCTGTACAGTGAGGTCCATTTGAAGTAAAAATCAGTTTTTTACCTATCACAATATCCTCTGTGCTTAAACTCCACTTTGTATTGTTGTTTTACACCTACATTGCAATCAATACAAGCAGTATAAATCATGGATACTCCAGTAGCCTTGAACATTGCTCCTTTGAATGCTCCACACATGGACTTAGAGTGGCTACCATTAGCAGACAGATACTTTCAGATCAAAGATATGATGGGCCTTACTTCTCACCTCAAAGTTGTGCGCCAATTCAAACACAATCACAGAAATAACACTGATATTCAAGGAATTTGGAAATCCAGTATGCCCATCTATTACCTGCCATCAGTCAATGTGCTACCTGATTTCATTCATTTATGCCATGCACACTATGATCCCACTCTGAGAGCAATTCTCAGTCCAGATGGGTTTGTGCTCTTCTATATCACCCCTCAATCCATAAATGAAATGTTGAACTTTGAGCCTCCTCAGCCTCTGGTTCCCCTCACAATGAAACTCTTGCTAGATCAGGGTGCAAGGCTCCTTAAGGCAGAAATATCAAGAGTAAGTCAGTTGTTTATGGATCCACAGTGCCAATATGATCATCCTCCTCCCTATCATCAGGCCTCATTTAATGAAACAGGCAAACTCATGGTGGACATGATTTCATACATGCTAGGATGCAAAACAAGAGAATTTGTAGATGAGACTGTATTTTTTCTCTTAACCATATTCACTCCAGGGCAGCCCCCTGCTGTCATGTATGACTATGCCACATTCATAGCAAACAAGATACATGAACAATTCATGATGATGGAGAGAGAAAGAGTGTTTAAATACAACTCTTATATATACCACCTGATGCTCTATTATCACCCAGATAGTTTCAAGGTTCCTCTCAGGAGATTAGACCCAAAAGGAGAGAGAAGATTTGTTATTTATTAGACCTCAGTTTTCCATGAAGTGCACTATTCTCCATACACATATTGTGAGTTTATTGACCTATTCATTTACCCAGCTACTTGCCTATTAATGGTGACTCCTCCTACCAGACTTACTGCTGAAATGCAAAGGATCTTGCATCTTTCTAAGGGCTACAGCATTGGTGATTGGTACTTCTACCAAAACCACACAGTGATCATAATTTATGGCTATGAGTTGTCTCCCTATAAGCTTCCAAGATATGTCCCTATGAAACTTTTTTCCTTGGAATATTTCAGGCAATTCAGTAATGCAGACTTGACCCATTCCCATGGGAAAAACAAGAAATCACAGCTTAAAATCAGACATCAGTTGGGTCCCTTCGTTTTCAACAAAAGGGAAGAAGCATGGAAAGATGCAGACAACATGCTAGGACAAGAACTCATGTTGAAACAGAGCTTCTATTGGGCACCATATGACCCTGAACACTTCATAAGCCTTAGAAGAATCAAACACATGCTTTCAGGATATGTGCACCAGCCAATCCCCTACATTGAACAATATGCCAATCAACCCGAATGGGTAGAGGGCATCTTACATGATGAAGAGCTCACTAAAAAAGAAAAATTAGAGAGAGAGATGAAATAAATTGAGAAATGAATTGACCTGGATTATGTTGCACAGGTCACTTTCACACAACCTCAACCAGTGGGAGCAAGCACATCAACTGCTACTTCACAGTAGCCAGCTAAGGAAGCGATGTCATCAGCAGGAAAGGGTAAAGAAATTGAGCATTCTGAACAGCAAAGCACAATGGAGGAGCATCCATCCTCAAATCTAGAAAAAGGACAAGAACAAAGCCCTCTAACACAAACAAAAGCACCTGAAATCCCTGTGCTGCAAACTCCTCACAATGAGGAAAGAGGAAAAAAGAGGGATAGAACAGATCGTACACCCACAGGGACATCCACAGACCAGCAAGGGGAAAAAAGACAGAGGCTAAAACCCTATGCCGAGGAGGAAATCACGGAAGAGACCATAGGAAACATCAGAGGTGAGGGGACTTCTGAGCAGCAAATCCCTCCTATTTTGGAAACATCAACCAGCTCCTTTCAGCAGGAGCAAGAGAAACAACCAGGTGGGGAGGTTTCATCCTCCAAACAGCAGACCCAAAAGGGCTCAGATATCAAAAAGGCATTCACAGAGATTAACGCTAGAAACGAGCCAATAAGGTTTCAGCTTTACAACCAATTAATGAGAATGGCTCCGAAAAATCAGCAAAGGCTAATGGCAGCCTATGATATAGAAGCCGGGAAGATGACTCTCAGTCACTTTAGGCCTACAACACAGCAGCCATAGTCAGCTGCAAACTACACCAGAACCAATCTGCAGGTCCTGGCAAAAGATATACATCCTTTAGACCAGATTGAGTTACATAAGAAGACGGGAGAAATGGTTTATTCTACATTGGCAGACAAGGCTCTACTGGCCCACAGATTGCAGAACTCCTTATACAATACTTCTGCCCAGTTAGAGTTAGAAAAAGCCTCATCATTGGCCAAGGATAATAGGATACAATCCTTGGAATAAATCATCATAGAGTTGGGACACAATCCCAAAGATCCCAAAGGCACCCAGGCCTTGATTAGAAAAAAGGAGGAAGACATAGCAGCATTGAGAAAACCAATGAGAATGCCAGTCACCATACATCCTCAAACTATAGAAGTACCACAACAACAAGAAGTAGAGGATGTGGTAATTATACTTATGAGGATAAATCGAAGGATATTAGAAACAGAAAAAGCATTGGAGGAGGCTCAATGAGGGAAACAGCCAGAGTTAGCCCCTCAACCATCCCAAACAACGCCCATAGTAACAGCTCCAATAATTACAGCTCCTTCAACAATAGTTACTACAACAACACCTCCCCCAGGTTCAACTTCAGTAGCAGGTGCATCAACTTCAACAGATCCAACAACAACAACAGTGCAAGAGGCCAGCTTGAGTATGGAGGCCATGATGAAAGAGATTAAGGTTCTAGAATTACAAATGGCAGAGATGAAGGAAACCAAAGAAAAGCTAGCCAAGATTGAGGCTAGTTATGATAAGTCAAAGATGACAGTTGCTGAGAAAACCAGGGAAGTAAAGGCCCTGGAAAATAAGATAAAGGCCTTGGAGAAAAACCTCACTCTCCATAGAACACTGACAGATAAAAACAAACTTGTGGAATAAAATTGGCCGATCTCTTGCTGAACAATGGACAGGAATACAAACCATTTTTGACCAAATAGAATTGATGGCTGTAGCTCAGCATGAAACTCATAAAGCCAGAACATTACTAGCAGATAAGCCTGAGAAAGCCAATCGATTGATTCACTTTTTGAATACTAGTATTGGTGACCAACTGGCAACACTAAACATCCAGAACAGGACAGAGACTATAGTAAGAGTCAAGAAAGTGTTGACCATGAGGAATTTTGTCCAAACTATAGAAAGGAAATGCCAGGAAATACAGATAGAGGTAAATGCTTTTAGACATAGGCTTGCAAATTTGCAAACCAAAGGTTTACCCAGCCTGGTTACTAGTGCTGGAAGGCTACTAAAACAGGAACAGTATGCAAACAGGTTGAGTACCTTTATAAAAAATCAAATCACAGCATCATCCAGCAGTACAGAAGAAGCAGTCCCTCCCACAGGGCAAAGTTTATATGACAAACTGGAGGATTTGTTTTACATAGAGCATGAGGTAGCACACCTTTTTCCAGTTTGGCCAAATTATTATACATACACTGAAGCTGATGAAACATTATACAAATTAAGAAAACATCAATTTCCAACTAAGGATTGGTGGCAAAGTCTGCTTCAGATTCTAAAGTAGTTTTGATTCTCTTCTTATTTATGGTCTGCATGAGAAAGTTGCATTATATGGCTCAGCTACAAGAAAATTCAAATTAACAGTGGGTGAAATTCGCGCCAATATTCAAAAGCGCAGACCAGGTGGCACAGGACAGCACTACAAGACAACATTTCAAGGAAGCGATCACCCACCGACTGCCAGAGTCAAAGGGTCAACAACACACAGGACACCTGCCACAACGAGTAAAGAGATTTTAATTCCTCAGTTATTGCTGCGCGATTTTTCCACAAATAGTTATTGTTTATGTCAGAGTAGATGGATACATTGATGCCTAGATATTTCCTATCGGATATTTTGTAAAACTCATATATATACTTGTAAAAGAGATGTATTATGGGTTGGTGATTTCTTCTTTCTGAACTGCGCTATAACATATCACACTGTATTAATACAAATGGCCATTGAATTTCACTGTGTCTGGATGATCTGAAGGTGGATTGGATGTTTTGGGACCTGCTATAGAATTCCTGTGTCATGCTAAGGAACAATAAGTTGTACTAAACCGTGTTTTATGTTCTCTATATTCGTAAATTCCATGTATGTTTCATGATCTTGATAAAAGGGAAGAAGAATAGCATAGGATTTGTTTGAATGCACCCTATGTTCAATCTTTGTTGTTAATTATTTTTTTCTTCAGAATTAGTCATAAATATGAATTCTTCATTGCTCATGTTTGCACTAATTCTTTCATTTTGAATACTGTTTAGGAATTCTTAATTGCTCCTGCACAATATTCATACATTTTCCCTCTGTCAGTATAATGAAAGATTCTTGATTGCCTTCCATTCCCTGACTTCATTCCATCATTTCCAGATTTGAAAGTTGTTCCTAGCTTGCCTATCCTACTCTATGGTACTACCTTTTCACCAAGAAACTCTTTCAACGATTACATGTTCAGTGACTCCATTGCCCAATGGAAAAAATAGTTACATACTTGCAACCCAGCTCTGTCTGAGATCACCATCCAACAAACTTAAAACCAAACACTGTTCATCATAACTAGCCTAAAACACTTCAAAACAAAGCTAAATTACAAAGAGAGAGCCCTCTCTGGTTGTAGGTAGGCTAGGACATGCAGCTAAAAGACTGGTTAGTGGTTACCTCGGCCATATTCCCTACAGGAAGCAGGGAACAACCTGAGTGATAACACCAAGCATATGTTATCCCCGTCAAGCTTGTCATCCAAAAATAACCGGGGTACTCGCCAGAAATGGTGGGGAAAAAGGAACCACAATTATTGTCGTGTCGGCAGTATGTCGCTCTTGAACATGGAACTTGTCTGCATTCGTTTCTGGGTGGGGACATCTCATCTTGTTTTTGCACTTGCCTCCATGGGTTTGGGTTATCCTGTTTGACCTCTCATCTGCTCATTGCCCTGTCACCATGACCCCTGATCATTTGATGTCAAATACTGCCAAATTCGCTGTCGTGTCACCAATATGTTCAAGAGAAGTTGACCTCTGTAGAATACTCAACCTCCCTTTGATACCTCACACAAAACATCTTATCCTTCTCTGTCTCGTGTCACTGATGTGGGAAACATTATGGCCCACCTTCGATCAAGCTCACTTCCTGTCGAATTTAGCTCATTATCCAGGAAGTTGACTTAGAGACTCCCTTGAGGTGCCTTGGAGCCTGCATGCCTCAATGGCAGGTTCTTCGTGTTCGACGCGAGGTTTTCATCATTGGCCTCTGATCGAATGATTCTACGGGTGTTCGACGCCGACTCACTGATTCACATGCCGTAGATTGTACCTATAATACCTTGAGGACCATTGTCATTATTGGTGGTACCTCTCGCGTCTATTAACAGTTTTCATCATTGACTGGTAATCAGACGATGTTCTTGCATGTTCGATTTCGACTCTCATATTCGCATGCTTGAACTTGTACTTTGTTTGGGTCGACATGGGGCGCAAGACCCTGGATTTTGTCTATTGAGATCTAGGTTGCGATTTTGTGGATTATTCTGATCATTACATGACTCATTCATTGGATGGCTGCGACCATGCCTGAGTCTCTTCATCGATCCTTACTGGATGGCTGCGTCCATACCTTGGATCCATATTTTTATGTACTCTGCTATGGATGGCTGTGCCCATACCACATACATCATGTACTTGAGATATCAGTTGTACTTCTTCATGCAGGTTCTCCGACGGCTGTGTTTTCAGTTGGCCATGTTCTTGTAAAGCATTTCACCCCTCTCTCTCTCAGGCCTCATGCTTTAGGGGGCATCTGTTACATAGTAATTTGTCATCGTCCCTGTTACCCCTTCTCCCGCACATTGGAGGACTTATTCCGGGACTTGTGAGAAGTGACATGATTTGAAAACACTTGCATTGTATCCCCTTGAGTATGTACTTCATATGCCCTGAAGACACCTTCTGCAAAATACCCATAAAAGTAGCCCTTTTTCCATTTGCGTTGTTCCACAGTGTATCACTCGCGCCAATGGGGGAAATCCTCCAAAGAGGGCGCACCAGCTGGCACTCTGTCTCAGAGTCGCACTCGTGCCAGCCCAGTTGGGTAAATTTTTTAACAAGCCAACTTGCGAAGGTTCTTCCTAACCTATTCATGAACTGATTCCATCTTGAGTTAGTTCAGTTGGGCTTCGAATCTCCATAGAAGGGAAGTAGTTCTCCACCTCTCATGGAAGCTTCTTAGTGATAAAGGCAATCCCATGAATCTTGTGGATGATCCTAACTCCTTCTCCTCTCTCTATAAAAGCTTGTCCTTTCTCCTTTGACAAGCTAGTTAGTATTTCTAGTCTCCAAGTTCCAAATTCTAAGTCCCAAAGTCTGAGAATTGCTAAGCTCATGCTACAAGAAGCCTTCTTCATTCCCATAAGGCTAAATCTAAAGTGAGGAGATTCTTGTCCAAGTAACCAAGGAGAGAGAGGCTTCTTCCCCATTCCCAACAAGATTTGCAAGGCATGTGTTGCTGATCACCCAGCCAAAGGAGGATTTGACATCAGAACTATGGTTGTATTCTTCTTTGTTTATCAATAATAATAAATGACTATCATTATGGTTCCACTCTTATTGTCTTTATAATGATGATTGAGTTATATCCTTTCTGACTGATATATGGTTGCATCTATTGGATTTTATGCTTATATTTGTGTCGTTCTTTGCATTTGCAGGTGTCCATTCACGAGGATCGTGGGGATTGTGACCAGCCGAAGCAAAGGAATGGGAGCGATGACTCTTCTACAAGTACTAGCGTTGGATTCTAGGTAGGCCCTGATCATCGGTCTTTAATTTGCAATTAGGAACCTGCCTGTTAGCGTTGTTTGATTATTGCTAGACCCCATTTGGGCTAGTGGGATCGCCTCTGCTTGCAGAGGGGATTTACCTCCACAACAATCTGGCGACTCCAACATTATGTCCCACCTTCGATCAAGGTCACTTCCTGTCGACTTCAACTCATTATCCAAGAAGTTGACTTAGAGACCCCCTTCAGGTGCCTTGGAGCCTGCATGCCTCAATGGCAGGTTCTTCGTGTTTGATGCGAGGTTTTCATCATTGGCCTCCGATCGAATGATTCTATAGGTGTTCGACACCGGCTCACTGATTCGCACACCGTAGATTGTACCTATAGTACCTTGAGGACCATTGTCATTATTGGTGATACCTCTTGCGTCTGTTAACATTTTTCATCATTGACTGGTAATCAGATGATGTTATTGCATGTTCGACTTTGACTCCTGTATTCGCATGCTTGAACTTGTACTTTGTTTGGGTCGAGATGGAGCGCATGACCCTGGATTTTGTCTGCTGAGATCCAGGTTGCGATTTTGTGGATTATTATGATCATTACATGAGTCATTCACTAGATGGCTGTGACCATGCCTAAGTCTGTTTATTGATCCTTACTGGATGGCTGCGCCCATACCTTGGATCTAGATTTTTACGTACTCTACTATGGATGGCTGCGCCCATACCACATACATCATGTACTTGAGATATCAGTTGTACTTCTCCATGCAGGTTTTCTGGCAGCAGTGTTTTCAGTTGGCCATGTTCTTGTAAAGCATTTCACCCCTCTCTCTCTTGGGCCTCATGCTTTAGGGGGCATCTGTTAAACAGTAATTTGTCACTGTCCCTGTTACCCTTCTCCCGCACATTGGAGGACTTATTCCAGGACCTTTGAGAAGTGACATAACCTGAAAACACTTGCATTGTATCCCCTTGAGTATGTACTTCATATGCCCTAAAGACACCTTATGCAAAATACCCATAAAAATAGCCCTTTTTCCATTGGCGCGGTTCCACTGTGTATCACTCACGCCAATGGGGGAAATCATCCAAAGAGTTGCACTCGCACCAGCCCAGTTGGGTAAATTTTTTAACAAACAAACTTATGAAGGTTCTTCCTAACCTATTCATGAACTGATTCCATCTTGAGTTAGTTCAGTTGGGCTTCGAATCTCCATAGAAGGGAAGTAGTTCTCCACTTCTCATGGAAGCTTCTTAGTGATAAATCCAATCCCATGAATCTTGTGGATGACCCTAACTCCTTCTCCTCTATCTATAAAAGCTTTTCCTTTTGCCTTTGACAAGTTAGTCTCCAAGTTCCAAATTCTAAGTCCCAAAGTCTGAGAATTGCTAAGCTCATGCTACAAGAAGCCTTCTTCATTCCCATAAGGCTAAATCTAAAGTGAAGAGATTCTTGTCCAAGTAACCAAGGAGAGAGAGGCTTCTTCCCCATTCCCAACAAGATTTGCAAGGCATGTGCTGCTGAACACCCAGCCAAAGGAGGATTTGACGTCAGAACTATGGTTGTATTCTTCTTTGTTTATCAATAATAATAGACGACTATCATTATGGTTCCACTCTTATTGTCTTTGTAATGATGATTGAGTTATATCCTTTCTGACTGAGATATAGTTGCATCTATTGGATTTTATGCTTGTATTTGTGTCGTTCTTTGCATGTGCAGATGTCCGTTCACGGGGATCGTGGGGATCATGACCAACTGGAGCAAAGGAACAGGAGCGGCGACTCTTCTACAAGTACTAGCGTTGGATTCCAGGTAGGCCCTCATCATCGGTCTTTGATTTGAAATTAGGAACCTGCGTGTTAGCGTTGTTTGATTGTTGTTAGACCCCATTTGGGCTAGTAGGGATCACCTCTGTCCGCGGAGGGGATTTACCTCCACAACAACCATGGTGACCGTTAATTTTTATCAATAAATTTTGTCGTGATATTTGTTAAAGTCTCAATGATAACACTCGGGTGCCTAAAAAATATAAAAAATACACTAAGTTGATCAATCAACAAACAAAGGGAAATGAGCCTGTCTGATAAGCACCGACCATTAGAGATGAAACCTAGTATCACAATAAATAACAGAGGTTTGGCCAAATGTATAGTTACAGTTACTCTAGAGCTTCACTTGAACCTCAAATTGAGGGGCTAAGTACTCTTGTGAAGACGAGCACCCTCCCAAAAACTAAAGACAGAGTAGGTCTATCTGTGTTAGCTACCAGGGCATCCCGCCCCAGTCACCTTGTGTAAGTCCCTAAAAGTTTGGCCACTAAGGATACCTTAGATCATAGACACCACTAGGGGGGGCATAGTCATAGCAAGTACACTGTGTGGGTAGGATACCTGAGTCCTCGACTCAGCTCCAAAATTCCCAAAGTGATCCCCAATACACAGAATACCCCAAGGAGTTGTAAGAGAAGGTGGGCTACCTTCATTTACAGTCCAATGTTGTTTTGTATTTAACTCCAGTTTTACTGGAGTGGCCCCGGTATTATGAGTGCAGAAGGAATTTTCTCTCTTTTAATGACACTATTTTTGGTTTCTGATCTTGGGCAGTTTACTCACACTACCTATCCCAAGATCCTAGCCTGAACTAATGTTTGTTTGCTCAATAAAGAGTTATTGATTGATTTTAGGTAAATTTTATGTGTATTTTTTAGTGTCTTTAGCAGGGGAATTGGTGTATGAAATGTGATGGGACACTGACTCAAAATCATGCAAAAAGACAATGCTTAAAAAATATTCAATTCGATGAAACAAGTTGTATTCTACAGGTGAGAGTCTTTCACATATTCATATTTGTTCCATGCATCCTAGTCATTATAACACATGCATAACCAACAGAAATTCTTCCAATGCTTTCTAACAATTATTTGAAACCAAAATAAAGAAGATTTTAACCAGCTAAGCCAAAGAATGAATAAAAAAAAAAAATTGTTTATTTTTTCTTTGATAAAAACTTTTTAAGAAAGGAAAAAAAAATATTTCCTAAAAAAAAAATATTTTAGGACACCAATCTTGGTAACAAAATGCAGTTGCATATCCTTTTTCAGTCCATGAGCAAGCTTCCCATCCCTTTGAGTTTATAGACATAGCTATATGTCAAGATTTCGGGGACTAACGCTCTGTAGCGGTGGACACAAAGAGTTACTGGGTCCACAAACGCACTGTTTGTGCAGAGACAGACCTTTATAAATCTCTATTTACTCTGCTAACCTATGTTAGTGTGGGAAAAGAGTTTAAAATAGGGTTTTTAGGATGAAATTCAAGGCTGAATATATGAAGGAAGAATGCAGCAAGGTTTTGGTGGGTCAGAAATGGAATGCAGAAGTATAGGGAGGTCTTAGAAGGAGGAGGAAACTAAAAACTATCTGGGTGAACCGAGAACTAGATGTATAGTCCCCAGCGGAGTCACCAATTGTGTTATAGGATCAAATGCATGGTGTATGGAGAATGGAGATATCCTCAAAGGTCTTCTCGAGACCTTTGGCAGATTGTAAGATTATCTACAGCTGTCACAAAGCTACATGCATGCCATAAACAATAACTAACTATCAAAGCAAGACAGATTGATTACCTCAAGCCTCCGTGTAGATTTACTGGAGAGCACAATGCAACTAGGTGGAAGTCCCCTGTGCCGGCTCCAGATCAAGTCTTACACATAGAAGAGCCAATCATAATCACAACATACAACCTTGATAACTAATACATGAATACATAAAAGACATCTAGTGACACATAACTAAGCTACTCATGCTAAAAGGTATTTGACAAATAGGTAAATGAATGATAATGCCAACACCACGGAGTAGATAGTACAACTGCAGTTTTATATTAATGTTGGAAGAGTGATTACAACCATATGTTGCATTAGCCTTTCCTTACCCCTCCAACTTCTCTCTCTCCCCCCTTCTTACCAACTTATTATGCTTAGATTTGAGACTATGCTCAACACTTTTCAAATGATCTGATCTCTATCACCATAGCCCTAGCTTTGCTTATGTAGAAATTGAGTTAGGGTTTCCAAGTTCCTCCATGACTCTCTTAAGGTAAAAGAAATAATGTTTCCATGCTTTTCATCTCTTTCCCATTTGCCTCCTTCATTAAGATTTAGAAATCCCACAAATAGGTCGAACTTGAGATGTTTCCTTGCTTTTCTGAGTAGATTTAGGAGGGAATATAGAGATATTTATGAGTAAATTTTCTCCTTTTACCTCTATATGCTCATTAGGATCCACCAACATTTTTCCCAAACCAATAACTAGAGTTAGTAGGGTCACTAATGCTCCCTTAGGCTTAGAGAGAAGCTTTATAAGGCATGTTGTCAGTGTTTAGCCAATGTTAGTGTGGAAACAAGGCTTGTGATTATGGTGTTTACTTCAGCTATCATGTATTTCCCCTCTGAGCTGATGAGGGGGTCATTTTGTTTTATAAAAACATCGGATCTCAAAAAAACATCATTTAGGGGGTCAAAACTACTCTAGAAGTTCAGGACCCGAAAACTGCTAAAAATAGTAAATGATGAAATAAACAAGGAAACATATGAAATTGACTGGAGGTCTAGGTGGAAGAGGTGGGTGCCACCAATATCAACTGGATCATTATAGATACATTTTTCTTCTCTAAATATCCATTAGCCATATTTTTGTAATAATTCACTAGATTGTTTTGCTTCATTGAGTGAAGAAGCAAGTGGAGCGGCCTGCAGTCACTAGTAATGAAGACAAACTAGAGATTGCTCTCGTGAAGGCTTCAATGCCAAAAAAAACATTGATCATGACAATAGTGAACAAAGTATGGATGGATCCCACTGACCTCATATACTTGTTACTAGAGAGATTTCGTATTGGTGAGGGAACACAAGAACCTCTGGAATATATCCTCATTTCTTCATTAAATGAGAGGTCCTTCAACTCTCTAAGGAAATACATCTGATTGCTATGATTTGAGGATAGAAGGGGTTGATTTTTTACGTGATAAATATTTCATGACTGAGGATTACTTGAAGATCACTTGGAGAAAAATAGAATTCTTGATGGATGTGGTAGAGCACAGATTCAATTTCGTCTTCACTATAAGTTTACTTGTCAGTTCACAACTTTACATCCCTTCTTAGCAGAGCCTGACAATAATTGGGTTGGATTAGGTTATAATAGATTTTAAAATAATGACTATGATATTGATCTATCAGTAAATTCTAGATTCTTAGAATATTCCATAATCTAATTTTTAATAGAAAAAATCAATTGTTTAACTTCTCTTATGAATTGAAAATTCCAGGACGTTCATAAAATATGCAATCTACATAAAATTTCACATTGATTATATAGAGTTTAACTATGTTGTTCATCCTAAGAACATTCTATATATTATGTATATTTGATAATAATTAGGTTGGATTAGGTTATCATAGATTTAACTCTAGGAAAATGATATTGGTTGATGGGAGTTTAGCCATGTTCTTGATTCTAAACACATTCAATATATTTTATTTGAAAATCCCTGAAGGAACCCTTGTTTATTAGTGAGGTGGGCTGTTCTTTTTAAGTTCAGAGATTAAATTATTTTTAATCAAAATTTTGATTTTATTGCATAGAATCAAAGATGGTGACATAGTTTTTTTAATAATAATTTTTTATCTTTAAATTCATAATTATGTTTTCACATTTATCTAATTTCATTATAAATTTACTATAATACTTGTTCATGAAATTAATGAAAAGTGAAATGCATAATTGTTTACTTCTCATTGTTCTTTAAAATATTTATAATTGATGGTTCTTATGCCATTCTACATATTGGGATAGTGGTACACTCAAGCAACCATTGATGCCTTCACCAACCATGTCTTAGAGAGTGTGCCTATATATGTTATAAGATTTTGATAAAAGATTAAAACTTAGAACAACTAGACCGATGACTTAGCATCCGTAATAATATATATTATAATCACATTGTAAGGCTTAATTATGGTAAAAAGATAAAAACTTAAAATAACTAGAATTCACTAAATATTGATATATGCATGGAAACCATGATCAGAATTGATCCATCTTTCAATTGCAATTTAGATGTTCCAGAATCAATGAGGGAAATGGCTACATTTTATTTCTTCTTTAGGCTACCTTCATTTTAGAATTGACATTAGTGGTTTTGGGTATATTTCTTCATTATAAATTCAGTGGATCCAACTGGCATGGAGTATTATCTTTGCAATCTCTAGTAAGAAAGTTCGGCACAAGTGATTATTATTGTTTAGAAATAATAAGCACATAGTTTACCTTTACTATTTGAGCCTATGTCTATTACAGTTTCTAATAAGAATGCACAAAATCTCCAATCAACATAAAAATTAATATAATCTAAACTTTTGTCTATCACAGATTCAACTAATAGTGCACTAGATATAGAATTGACATAAGAATGGACATAAAGATGCTCATCTTTCCTTAGCATGGTATTGTTACATAAGAATAGACATAAGGATTCCCAAATTTCTTTGTCATAATAATGTTCATGATCTTGTTTACAAGTGGAAACTATCCCTAATTGCTAAATTTATGTCAATTGCAGATTCAAAGAATATCCCAAAATCTAATGGTTAGGAGAAGCCTCAAATAATTGACCTCACTTGACAGTCTAATTCCGGATATATCCAGAATCTGCAATCACATTGAACTAGTATATTAGATTTATCTGCATTTTTTCTTTAAATTACATGTAATTTACATTTTCAAATAATGTTGTACATGATGCAAATATGTTATGGCTCTGAAATCCATTCAGAAGGTTCTGAAATGAGGTAGATTTCTAGATACATTGTGATACATGAGACTATGGTCCTACAAATGTCAAAAACTTACCAAATACAAGTTGTACATTTGTTTGTTCCAATCAACAAACAATCAACCTATACAACTCCACCTAGTGCTACCCTGGGACACATGATCAAGATGTTTTCAATAAGATAAAATTCTTAAAAGAGTTTATGGAGATCGATCTCACTCTAAGTTTCTTGATACATCGTACCTTAGTGGGTTCTATGACAAAAGAGTGATGTTAGAATACATGTGCAATATGCATGCTAATTGTTGTAAAGGTTTAAATGCCAAGACTCATGACCTGAGAGAAACTCTTGAGGATTGGATGTTATTTAGATTAGATGTTCCAAGAAGAAATGAAATGCACTGGAGGTCTCAAGATCAATGCAGAGTGTATTTATAAGGGAATATGAGGGAAAATCATGTTGTATTATTCGTATAAAATTTTAGTTTTATTGCCATGTAAAGTTATTTTATTGGTGGGCTAATCATTTTTCCATCCTATATTGGGTTTCCTTTGGTTGGCTTCAACCTAGTTCAAAGCACAAGAATAAATAAATATATTGTTGTATAAAGTTGTCAAAAGTTTTAGATCTTTGTAAAAATAATGTGATTGGGTTGGCTTCAGGTTGGTTTCAACCTATTTGAAAACAAAAAAATAAATAAATATATTGTCATATAAAGTTGTCAAAAATTTAAGATATTTGTAAAAAAACTGTGATGTTTTTTTGTGAGTTAAAGATTAAATATTTCATAACTAAAGATATACCAATAATTAAAACTCAATTTGGTGTGAAGCTTCTTTGACCCATATTACAATAACCCAAACATGTCCCTTGAACCCAAGTAGATGAGAATTTTGAGCCTTATCATGATAAATCAAACATGTCTCTCGAATCCAAATAGATAGGAGAAAAAACAAAGCTTCCAACCATTCAAATTATCAAAATCAACCTAGATCCATCTAAGTTAGTATATGTCATGGACAAAGAGGAATCAAATCCCTCAAGGTGTGAACCTTCTTTTTAGAGTGTAGATTACTATTTATTAAATGATAATTTATTTAATAAAATAAATTATTTATAATATTATTATTAAATTAATGTTTATATTAATTTATTAATATTTAATATTAATTAATATTCTTAATTAATGTTAGTAATAACAATATTAATGAATATTATAATTAATGGTTTATTATTAATTATTTTAAATTATAATGATAGTATTTAATCGAAGATGATGATAATGGTGATGATGTCCACTAAGATCAATGCGGTCTATTGGACCTCAAGAAAATAAAAATTTAAATGTGATTCTTCGAGATCTTATTTCTATGATAAAAAAGAAGGGAAAAAAACACTCCAAGATCACTATAGTTGGGTTGACTTAACATGTCAAGAAGATTGGAGATGTGGAAAAAGTTTTGGAAATGAGAGCGGATGTGGGTAAGGGTCAAACAATCTAAGAGGAAGTCTTTCTCATCTTCCACTTTCTTAGTATCATAAAGGTGATAGATTTTTTAGTCCCAAGGAGATTTGGGAGTAGTCCACCACCCAGTTTCACTCCGAAGCTCATGAGAATTAGTTTTTATCCTAGCGATGTTCATTTTTTTCTTATTGTTGGTCAAAACAAAGACACAATTTTTGTTAACAAGGGTGGGGTTGATCACCTCCTTATAATATCTTAATCTCCTTTTTCCATCCATCTCTTTATCATTCCACAATTTATCCTTAAATTTGGAGGTAATAGTATTTTTGACATTATCCTTGTTTCCTAGGATGATCTCCTCCTTTATCCCCCAATGGTTGAGCCAAGATTGGGCATCCTTATGCCACCAAAACTTGAGGTGGAGGTGGCAGTTTTGAATAAATTTAGAAGAAATTTAGGGAAGCCACTTGGATTCCGTGTTGTAAAGTTTCTTCTTATACATCAGATACTTAAACATTGCCATGCTTTCAAAGGAGGAAATTCACCTTCAATCAAAATGATAAGATATGGAATATTCCCTTAATCTTGAGGTTGTAGATTATAAATTTCTTTTGAATCATATCAATCTTTCTCCATGACTCTTTGGATACACTGCAACCCCAAACTTCACATCCATATAAGATAACAGGGGTGACAAGAGTATAAAAAAGGGACATTTTTTACTCCAAATAGAAATATCAACTAACTTACAATTGTTTTCAAGTTCATAATAAGCTTTCCAACCTCCAATACTCATTTTCCTAATGCTATAGTTCAAGTTGAGCTAATGATGAATGTCAACACCTAAATATTTATAAGAAGAAACTTGTTTTAAGTCATTGTTATCATAAACAAAATTACCATGGTTGATCTTTTTAGATTTATTGATCATGATTTTAGTATTATCTGTATTAATTATCATACACATTTTGGAGCAGTAATCATGAAGAGTATTAAGCTATTTGTCTAGTTCATCATGGATTTTGGCAAGAAGAACAATATCGTTGACATAAAAGATAAGAGAAATGATTATACCAACAAGCTCAGTTTCATTGCAACCCATAGTTTTCAAACACTCCTCTAGTTGATTGGTGTAAATGCCAAAAAGGGTAGGGGATAGGGGACATCCTTACTTAACCCTAATATTTCATTTAATATCTTTTGAACAACCTTTGTTTGTCTTAAGCTTGGAAATAGTAGTCTAGTAAAGACAAATCATAGCAATCCTCAACTCAAGTGGAACCATTATCTCTTCAAGCCTTTTCTAGATCTTGTCTTGAGGAACAATGTCGAAAGCTTTCATAAAGTCAACAAAACAACATAAGAGGCCAGTTTTACTATTGCGACATTCCTTGATAATGATCTTGAGAGTGAAAAGATGGTCAATAGTCAAGTGATGTCTTCTAAAACCAGCGTGTGCTTTATCTCTTTTACCATTTCTTTCAAGCCAAAGGCTAATCTTCTTTTCCAAAATGAGCCCATATAGTTTGGCTAAGACATGGCAAACCATAATAGTATTGTAGTTAGAGGGAACATGATTGAGGGATTATATTCCAACATGATATCCATAATAATTCCCATATTAAATACTAATGAATGTTAAAAATAAAAATAACCATATTAAATACTTTTAAAGAATTGAAATCATGTAAATTTTAAATAGTTAATTATGGAAAAAAATTGTTTAAAATAAAAATATTAAATTTTATTTTTATAATTTAAAATCACAAATTTTTTGGAATGGTAAATAATTATTTTTTTTTTAGTCAAATTTTTTTTTTATTAACTAAGTACTTATTTTTTTCCAATTTTAAAAAGATATGTGAAACTCCACACTGAGCACGTGGCAATAACATACAAAATATTTACAAAATATTTTTATCAATTTACAATATTTCATTTGTTGAAAACTTCAGTCATAAAGGTACTTGTATTCATGCCAAGCTTGCCTACAATTTATCTGGTGTGGCAACTGGCTCCTCGCAAACAAAAAATATCATCCAGCATAACATTGTGGATCTTCAGAAACCAAACCCAATAAATAAGGCATATGTATTAAATATTTGGTTGGTGGAGTCTCCATATTGGCAAGTATGCTATAGTTTGAAATTCAAATATAAATCAAATTTGTTGTATATAAATGAAATTCGTTTCAAGGAAAGGATACATATGAATTCACTTAATTATTGAACTTGTGGATGGGAATGAAGTTGTTCATTGTTCATCCGTAAGAGAAATATAGATGGCTAAGCCCAATTGAAAGCATTCCAAAATAAAATTGTGCATTTAACTCAATGATGGATATCTATTTTACTTATTTGCGGGTAATGACTAGATGAGATCAATATTGGTTTGATAAAAAATAGAAAGTCAAATTAGAAAGAAACTTACAAACTAAAACTAGCAGCTCACAAGTAAGCCAAGCTACACCTAGAGACCACCGAACTAGTACCACTCTATTCCATTACCATAAAATCCAAAATATATAAGTTTACATTCAAGTTAGGGAGATCAAAATTATCTCTTAGAAAATAGGAACTAAGTCTAAACTGAGTCACACGCATAACTGTGAAAGAAACTTTCTCCATTAATTTCAACTCTCCCCCTTAATGGAGAAAGGATTCACTTGCACACCTAACATTTCCCTAAAAAATTTAAACTTGATCTTCCCAAGAATCTTGGTAAAGGTATCAGATGCATTTTCGCAGGTGTTTCAATATTCAAGAGAAATCTCTTTGGGATGAACCTTTTCTCTAACAAAATGAAATAGAGTATCTATATGTTTTATGTTTTCATAAAAAACAAGATTATTTTCCAACTTGATTGAACTTTTGTTGTCGTGATTTAATCACTATAGCATTCTTTTGTTCTTATCCAACATCATGAAGAAGTCTTATCAACCAAACTTCTTCACAAGTGGTTGCACATACAACCTGATACTCTGCTTCTGCTAATAAGAAAGATACAATACTTTGCTTTTTACTGTTCTAAGAAATGACCTTGGACCCAATATTAAAAGCATATCTAGTTATAGATCTTCTATCATCCATATTTCCAACCAAAACCGAATCTGAATAGCTTTCCAGTTTAACATCAAAATAATCAGTATATTTAATGCCAAAATTTGTGGTTCCTTGAAGATATTTAGGACAAATTTTGCTACCACCAAATGATTTTCAAAAGGTTTTGTCATAAATTGTCTCCACACTAACTGAATATGCTAAGTCGAGTATGGTTGTAGTCAAATCAATCAAACTTGCAACCAGTTTTTTGTACAATGTAGCATCCACCTCTTTAGAACCATCATCACTTTGAAATTTAACATTCTATTATATACAATAGAAAACTTTTGAGGTCTAAAATGGGCCTCCTAAGACAAGTTTACAACCAAAATAAACTTTATAAGAGCCAATAGGATTTAAGATGGTGATGTTAACCATGGGGAATGATTCACCATTTTTGAGGTAAATATGTAAAAAGATTAAAAAATAATAAAATAATAAAACTATTTTTTCAACTTAACTCCCTAATGTTTTACTGAAATTTTGAGCGAGAGTACTCATTGGATGCAAAATTTAATTCCTCATCAAATGAGTGCCCATGTTTCATACTTTCGATGGACCCTGTTACATGAAAAATGATAAATACATGAAAAAATATGATTGCAATAACGTTTTTCATGTATTTCTCATTTTTCATGTAGCAGGTTCCATCGAAAGTATGCAACATGGGCACTCATTGGATGAGGAATCAAATTATGCATCCAACGAATGATCCCACTCGAAATTTGAGTAAACCCATAGAGAGATAAGTTGAATATACGAGTTGAAAAAGTAGCTTTTTCATTTTTCCCTCTAAAATTTGAAGATCTAATCTAATCTTATTTTATTATTTCCACTATTATTTTATAATTTCCTTGGAAGGCCCATTTTAGACCTCAGAATTTCCCTAATGTGTAGGTAATGAAGTTGCTTTACACTGATCCATTGTGAATTTCTTCAACAATTCCCTGACATACTTTCCTTGAGCAAAAAAACTCTAGCCAAAATCCTTCCATACTTCAAGACCCAAACAATAATGTAGTTCTCCAAGGTCCTTCATTTCAAATACTCGTGACACATGTATTTAATTTCTTCAACCAAATCATCAGAATTTCGATTAATAATTAAATCATCAACATATAAGGAAATCAACACAACCTTCCCCTTTGAATCAAATTTTGTATATAGATTTGGATCATTTATACTTCTTTTATAACCATGTTGTAAGAAGAAAGAGTCTATTTTCTCATACCAAGATCTAGGAGTCTGTTTCAACCCATATAATGCCTTTTTTAATTTACATATAAAGTGTTCCTGCCCCTTTTTAATGAAACCTTATGGTTGTATTAAATATACTTCATCTTTTAACTCCCCATTTAGAAAAGCATATTTTACATCTAGCTAGTGTAAGCTCCAATTGTACTTTGTAGATAGAGCTATTAACATCCTTATAGTATTTAACGTAGATATAGGAGAAAAAGTCTCCTCATAATCAATCCCTTCTTTCTGTGAGTACCCTTTTGCCACCAACCTATCTTTGCACTTATCTACACTACCATTTTCTTTGAACTTAGGTATATATCACCATTTACAACCTATGGGCTATTTTTCTTTTGGCAGTTCAACTAATTCCCAAGTTTTATTTTTAATTGTGGACTTTGTTGGGCCTTGAATTGTCATTCACTTCCATTATATTTTCACTTATATTTTCATATTTTCACCTTTACTCCACCTCTATTTCATTACATTTACCTTACCATTATCATTATTGGGTCACATTTATGTTTTTCCAAACTTTATTAATTCTTAGCATTTTAAAATGAATTTATGGTTAAAAATTAGAAAATAATGTGCATATGCTTATACCTAACAAATGGGATGAGATTGTTGACATGTGTAGGTCAAAAGGAAGCTTCTAAAAGACATTCATGTGGCCTCCCAAAAACAAATTTGAATTTGAGTGGAGAAGGTCATGGGATCATAAGGATATGTGTCTCATTTCCTATTTGTATTGAAACTTTAAGAAGACATGTGCCTTATCATTTCCTATTTTGATTGTAAATCTAGAGATATAGGGAGAGATTCATGGACTCCCATTAATGAGATAGCTTCTCATAGTTTTTTATAAATAGGGGAAGTTTTCTCCTATCATAGGGGGTGAAAAGGGGGGTGAAGAGGGGGGTGTAAAAGGAGGAGAGAAAGAATTATAGAATGTTTTGTAACAAGGCTTGAGATAGAATGGGATGTAAAGTGAAGAGCTATTGATGTAATGAGATTAGGGGTGTAGATTTCCATTGTGTAAAGATGTGAGTTTATCAATCAAGAAGGTTGTTTTCTATTATTGAATTTTAGAATGTGAGTTTTCTGAGTTGGAATGCTATTAGACAATGGAAGGGCCCCCATAAACCATGTGCATTGCTTTGTAAATTTGTAAGATTAATTAGTTTGTTTTACTTTGATTCATGCAAATAGTTTAGCTTTCCATTACAGATGTTATTTTATTTTTCAAATGTAGATTTACTTCACTGTGTAATTTTATGTTTCCTAAGAGCATCTCAAGTAAGTAGTGTTTTATCTATTTTCTAAAATTGGATTGCTTAAAGCATTAGAGCATACAATGACTTAGTTTTCTTTCACATGTCTTTACAATGCTTTCTTAGATTCAGCTTTACATTCGTTCTTTAACCCTATGTTTTCTAAAGATCTTTTCAAGAAGGTAGCATTCAACTATTTTCCAATATTGGTTGCTTGAGGCATTAAGAATAAACAATGATTTAGTTTCTTTCCTTATGCTTTTGTCATGCTTTTTAGATTAAGCTTTCATCTATTGTGTAATCTCATGATCAACAAGTCCAGGAAGGTAGTTCTTCCAATTTGGGTTGCCTAAGAAGCATTAGATCACATAGTAGCTGCAATTTTTCCTTTCCATGCTTTTATTTGCTTTCTTATATCACATCTAACGTATACTCAATTTCTTAAGTCATTTCAAGAAGATGATTTCGACATCTTCCTATATTGAATGTTCACAATAGTATTTGAGCATGCAGTAGAGCATAGTTGTTTTTATATTTCTTACTTTCATTTCATAGAATAGGATTAGTTTTATTTTTATCAAGATTTTTCAAGGATAAGGATACGAAGTGATTTCATTTTCATCTTATCAATGAATACAATTGTATCTAGGATAATTCTTTGCTTTCATAGACACAGTGTCAGCCTACATTACACTAACCATTCAAGTTTTTTGATTTGATTTTATGCAAATTAAATTAGTTGAAGTACATTTCCTTTTCTTCCTTCTTAGAAATTAGTTTTTATATTAAACATCCATTAGACTTAGTTGATCATTGACACTTAACATCCATTAAAATCATTAGGCATAAAATACAAAAACCTCAAAACAATGCAAAAACATACTCAACAAAGTAAGAAACAAGGTTAACTAAGCACATATTGTGCACCACACTTCATCAGTTTACTAACTCTGGTTGATAATTTATGTTCGCAATTTAAGACATTAAAATTGACTGAACAGATTCATACTCTTCTTTCATAGCTGACCTCCATTCATCATACAAATTTTCTTCATTATAATTCATGGACCCAAAAAAAGTTAAAAACACTAGTCATAAGAGCATAATATTTGTACCTTGTAGGTAAGTGAGTTTGTCATCCTGATCTCCTTGGTAGTAGACATACCTCAATTTTGTCCTATGTAATTTCTTTCTCACTTTTGAATGGACTTCGATTGCTGAATGTGTCAAGATCACTATATTCCTTGTTATGTTTTTGCTACTGTAAATTACTATCCTTGGCTTCATCATTGTTGTCATCAATCAATAAAGGCATGTTCCACTCTTCATAAATTCTATCCTTATTCCCTTCATCATCTTGTTCATGGACGATGACATCTCTACTCACAAATACCTTGTGATTAGATGGATTAAACATCATATATGCTTTCAAATCATAACAATACCCTAGAAATATGCATTTTATAGCTTTAGCATCCAATTTCTTCCTATCTTCGTTAGGAATGTGTGCAAAATATTTAGAACCAAATACTCTCAATTGATGGACTACAGGTTTAAAACCATACAAAGCCTCAAATGGAGTATTGAGATCAAGACACCTAGTTGGAAAGGTTCTTACCTTTAAAAATGCTACATGCGCATTCCACCAGAGTTTTGTTCTTTCTTTTTGCAACCCCGTTTTGTTGTGGAGTGTGGGGTACTATAAATTGTTGTTCTATTTCGTGATCTCTACAATATTTGATGAAGTTTAAAAGTCTATATTCTCCACCTTGATCTAAGCAGAGAATTTTAATGAATTTCCATGTCCTCTTCTCAACCATATTTCTAAATTATTTAAAGTAATTGAACACATCATTTTTCCTTCTAAGAAAGTATACCGAGGTATACCTTGTGCAGTCATCAATAAATAACAGGAAATAGTAAGCTCCACCTAAGGACCTTGTTTTCATAGGCCCGTAAAGATCAATATGCACAAGTTCAAGTATATAGTTCTTTTTGCTATTTAAGCTAGAGGCAAATTCATACCTATGCAGCTTTCCAAGTGCACTTCCTTCATAATAAATATTTTCATTTCTTAAAATAGGAAGTCCATCAACCACACCTTGTTTCTATAGCAACAATAAATCATGAAGGTTGATGTGACCAAACATTTGATGCCAAATATTATCTATTGTCATAGTCATTGAACTTAAAGCTTGATGTGACATGCTTGTAAAATTCAACTTATATAGGCCTCCAGTTCGTACTTTTGATGTAACCAATGTCTGATGATCCAGCAAATCCTTTACAACACAATAAGTTCTAAAAAAATCTACCTTTAAATTTTGATCTGTAATCATGGGGATAGAGAACAACATATATTTAATACCAAGGACATACATGACATTCTAGATGTGCATGATATTACCACTAGGAAATATCATAGGAATATATGCATACACTTTAATATGATATGTTTTTCATCTCCTAGGTAGATGTTCTCACCATTGTCAGTCTCCTTGAAATTTTCATACTAGTGTTTATTAGATGTCATATAAGTGGATGCTCTAGAATCCACAAATCAAGTTCCATCCTCATCAGTCTCAATGGAAAGAGAAGCATCAAACATAAATAATTTAAGATCATGATTCAAACCTTCGCCAATAAAATGCCCTGTATACCTCTTATGTATTTTTTTTTTTTCATCATCTTCTTTTTATAACAGTCTCTAGCAATATGACCAGTTATGCCATAGTAATAAAAATTAATTCCAAAATCATTTTTAGCGGATGACATACCTTGAAATGGCTTTTTCTGAGATGAACCACCACTTGTATATCCTCCTCCTGGTTTACCTTTAAAGAATTTTTTCTTTGCCACCAGTTCTAGATTTGCAGTATGAGGCTTCAAATTCTTATGTCTCCCTTCTTCCTGCATCAAAAACCATGTCAACTCTTAAAAGGTGGGAGCTTTCTCCCTTGCTACAAGCCCTATAATGAACATTTGATAATCCTTTATCATTCCATTCAAGGTAATTGTGGCAAGATCATTGTTGGATACTTTCTCCCCTATGTCGCCTAACTTGTATCTCAGTTCTTTAATTTGTGAGATGAATGCAACAATGGATTCATTCTCTTCCATTCTAATGGAGAGAATTTTACTCGCTAGAAACAACACATGATTTTTGTTTTTCATTTCATACAAATCCTTGAAAATCACCCAAATCTCATTTGCGGTTTTGCATTCTCGGATATGATGGATTATGCTGTCTTTTTCCGACATCCTTAACAACGCCTTATGTTACACAGTATTTTGTCACACTTCCCGTTGCATAACCTGAGGCATCCAAATGACGAAAATTGTCAAAGTGTACTCGCCATGAATCACATACAGAAACATCCTTGAAGAATAGAAGAAGAGTTTCCCTGAGAGAATTCTGGATAAATTTGCATGAAACCCTAGTTTTCAGGATCAATGCACTTTGCAGCATTGTTGGTCCATGTTTATAGCTTGTTTAACATGTTGACCTAGCGCTGCCAACACAAATTTTGATATAAAAACTAGCACATATTTTGATATAAAAACCGCGTTGAACCTCCTCTTGTAGTGTTTCCTAAAGTGGAGGAGAAGCTTCGCCTACTAGAATCTTCAAGAACAACAAGCTGGATGTTTTTGGATAGAGATATGGTCGAGCTCTCCAATTTTGAGTCCTTGATCCTACCTTTAGGTATCTTCCCCTTGAGATGTGGACCTTCCTCCCTCTTTTTTGGATCCCTAACTCCCTCTCCCTTCCTATAAATCAAGTCCCTTCTATCCCTAAATGGTTGGTCAATTCTGTTTTGCATTCTTATGCTTAAACTATGCCCAAATTCTTCCCATCTAACTAAGGAGAAGGAGTGTTTGAATGGTCTTGACTTGGACTTGGAAATCCACTACAAAGGAGGTCTCCAACATCAAGGAAATGGTTGTATGCTTCCCTTTTTGATTCATTAATAAATACATATGGTGTTCACTTTGGATAAGTGTATAAATCTTTATTCATTTAGCATGATGCTCCTTGATCTTTCTAGTTTATGTTGGAATTATACTATGTATGCTATTGTATCTCTTGTTGTCTTTTGATCTCTCTTGCATGTATTCGTATGCAAGGAATAACAAAGAGTGAGCTTGGAAGATAAGGGATCAAGATCATCATCAAAATTTGAGTGCTTAACATCTGAGTGAGGTATGTTTCTCTCTCTCACTTTGTATTTTTCAACATAAAATAGGAAATTCTACACTAGTTTGTCCGGTTTGTTGTTAGATCCTCTCATAGGACTAGAGAGATCGCTTTTGTCCATAGAATGTATTGTCTTCACAACAACCTTATTTTTATTTTTCGTTTCATACAAATCCTTGAGTGTCACCCAAATCTCATTGGCAGTTTCGTATTCTCAGATATAAGGGATTATGCTGTATTTTACCAACAACTTCAACAACACCTTCGCTTTCTTTTCCCTCTTTTCCCAATATTGAATTGACGTGGTTGTGGCACCTCCGATTGCAATCAGCTTTGCTTCATCTTAGTTTGTAATTTTCCATGCACTAGAATGCTCGAGAAATTTCTACAACTTGAACTTCCAATTGATGTAATTTGACCCATCGAGCTTATTTCTCTCATTAAGGTATATCTCTAAAATGTGATTATTCATTGTGACAAAATAATTTCAACAAAGCCCTATTTTTAATTCACGAGCACCACTTGTAGCTTGTCTAATCAATATCTCCACAACTCCAATAACACATCCACTGGTCCAATCTACAGATCCAGTAATATATAAATTGATCTACGGATCCAACACCAAATCATCCAACAATTGATCTACAGATGTAACTCCATATCCTCCAATAGACGATCTATGAATCCATCTCCAGGTCCTCCAATAATTAATCTACATATCTAACTCTATATCCTCCAATAGTAGATCTATGGATCCACCTCCAGATGGTCCAATAGCTCTAGATTTGGGTGCTACAGATTAAAATTCATATATATGACCTTCAATATTCAAAAAAGTGATGGGCAGGACCACCAACACAAGTACATTTCTTCTCGGGCCACCTCTAACATGAAAAAAACACTAGTACCAATTCACCTTGCTGCAAGTCATGTTGAAGAAAATTGGTTTAAGTTTTCAGCATCAGCACGGGAGTAGCACTGACCATCAATGCTGCTCAGCATGCTTTCCCTATGTACACCAATGCTGATCAACATGGTCTCTCTTTGCTAGGGGCATGTTGATCAGGTTTATTTGGAAAAATCAGTGATCTATCACACAAAAGAAAAATTTTGCTAGCGTACCTCTCACATGAAATCTTCAATTCAAGCTTGTCCCTAAGCAAATCCTCTTGTGATCCTCTATTGCCTCCAACAACAACTTCACCTACACTCAGTAGCAAAGGAGGATTACTTGTTCTCCAATCTCAACCACTAGGGCTCTCAACCATAAAGCCTCAACTCACCACAGATCCAACTCACACAAAGCTCCTTCTCTGTGCTTTGATACCATGATAAAAAATGGAAAGTAAAATTAGAAAGAAACTTACAACCTGAAACTAGAACTCACACATGATCCAAGCTAAACCAGGAGACTGCCAAAGTAGTACTGCTCTATTCCATTATCATAAAATCTGAAACATATAAGTTTACATTCAATTTAGTGACATCAAAACTATCTCCTAGAAAATCGGAACTAATTCTAAACTAATTCACACACACAACCATGAAACAAACTTTCTCCATTAATTTCAACTATGTATTATACTTAAAGTAATAAATTGCATCAAGAGGCACTCTCTAAAATAATATGGAAAATATGTTGTAAGGTATTTTTATGTTATGTTATATTATCTAAACATTTTAACTTGATAAATTTACATAAAAAAAGATATTTTAAATTAAAATAAAATTTTAACTTGGTAAAATTACATAAAAAAACTATAATAATTAATAATTAAACTAGCCTAGTTCCATCTTAACTCCATATCTATCAACTGTCTAAATCGATCAAATATCTCAAGGTGCAAACATATTCTTTGAGTGTAAAACTTGAGGAAACATTTACACCTCATTAGATGTTGAAAGCTTGACAATATTTAGAGGGGGTGAATCATTGTTGTACCAGATGGATCAATTTAAACTCTTTATCACCTTTTATTTAAGAGTTACTAAACCATCAATTAATTCACCCGTAGTATAAGATATCAATAGAAAATAATAAATGGACTATAAATCACATGAGAAACATATATAACATGAAGGTACATAAACATAGAGATAATCCTATAAACATATTAGAAAAAACATCAACAATAGAAGGGGACACTAGATCTTAGGTGGAAAACCCAACTAGGAAAAACTATTGTTGTTGTTGTCTTCATCTTATTTTATTATTATTATCAAAATCTTCTTCTTTACTTATACACTAGCCACCACCAATGTGCAAGCCATAACCTTCCAATCATGTGAGCAACTCTCACTGCAAGACACTACCTGTTGGAACCCACCATTTCCTAAACTTTGTAGACCACCATCTGCTAGAAGCCACTACTCCCATGAATTTGCATGCCACCACCTGTTGGATACCCAAATACCTAAGTAATTTCCATACACCGCTAAAAGGAATCCTCTACTTCCAAATTCTCATACCACTACCTAAAGGATGTCGCTACACCCTGAATCAGAAGGCCACCTCTTTCTATCACTAAAGGCCTCAACCTTCAAGCTCTCTTGTGGACCTTGTTTCACAATTTTCACATTGGATCCACCTAACTTAATACAACAAACCATGGACCTCGTTTCATCCCATTTTCATACTATAGCCACTCAAATTATCTGGCTCAATATAATTGACTACAAATGAAACTCTCTCAACCAATCTTTGCTCATACACTCAAAAATAAAATCACAAATAATCTACCCTCTTAATACAACAACAACATCAAAACAAACTCTCATGAGATCCAACAGTAAACTTTGACACATGAATTTAGACATACACATTACAACTCTCCTTTGGATATTCAAGAAGTATATATATAAGCCCACACACTACATAGTAACATATATATCTCATACAAATTACCCATAAACATTTTTCCCAATAGAAAACTCTAACAACTATCACTAACTCAACACTCAACAACCTCAGACTAAAAATAAATGACTCGACAATACAAAAATTCCATACAACTCACCCATCCTAGAATATCACTCTCAGTTAGATACAACATGTCATATAAAGTACCATATATTATGCAACATACATATAGATCCTACAAAAGCAATATCATCCATATATATACACAACAACTCCCCCTGCATTCACAACAATGTCAGCTGAACCAAAACTCTATCACATGTTATTAATATATCTTTTCCACAAACTCTGATGCATCATCACAAAATTTTCAAAGGAACTTTTTTCCAAAATCTAATCACACCATATAATGCATGCTCTACCTCAAGACACTACATATAACACATTGTCATACAATCATTCACATAGTAATCAACTCGATCACTCCTTCATCAAAGTCACATTGCACATTGGTTATTGACTGTCTAATCTCTCCATCACTCTATCTATGCAGAAATGTGTGCACCATATATTGAAATTATATTATAGGAACACTTCAAAAATATACTCCATAAGCACACTACAACTCCAATGACATATGCACATCTATAATCTTCTGGCTCCAATCTCACTCTCTTCCTCTCTAACCATGTGCATAGTCTTCAAAACATGGCATATGCACCATCTCTAACTTCACACCACCACTCTCCCTTTATTCAACCTTTTACTCCATGAGCCCTACCTATCATTTCAAAAACTTCATTCACTATCAAACTATCTAATATTTGATTAATACTAGCCTAGATCCATCTTAACTCCAGATCTATCAAGCATCGATAGGGATCAAATATCTAGAGGTGCGAACCTATTTTTTGAGTGCAAAATGTGAGGAAAGGTGTGTGCCTCGAGAGATTCGATCCCTCTTGGCACTTGATATATTTAGAGTTAAGATCGATCTAAGTTGGTTACAGTCATGTCTTCCCAAGGAAAATCTATCAAACATATGATTAATTTTATCAATAATATATAAATACATCTAATATTAATACAATAATTTTAAATATGCTAAATATATCTGAGATTTATCTCGTCATTTTAATTTTAAATTTTCTTAGTTACCTCAGTTTCTTGAGATGATAAATATTGATAATAACTTTAATGTTGAAAAATGATGAAATAAAAATTGTGAATGCAAAGTGACAATGTAATAGTGTTTAATGATAAAAAAATGTTAATAATAAGAATCTAGTCAATTACAAATGGCCTTCATAGTCATCAATATAAAACTATTTTGTTTTACTATTCTTATCATCACCCTTGTTAGTTTTGTCATCTTTTCATATCAATTATATGACAGTGACACTTAAAATTGTAAACCATTTAAATCTTTAGCTTAAGATGTTGTAGGAAATATCATACCTCGTCTCTCTTTCTCTCCAAATTTATTAAAAGGTTGAATTACTATACCACAAAAACCAATGTACATTGTCAATAATTTTTTTTCTTACACTGAAATCAATGCACATTGTTAATCCAATTAGTTTAAAATTAATGCTCCATCATACATCCAGTTACATCAATCAGAAATCAACATCTACAATGAAATCAATGCATCTAATGCAAGCAATCAAATAATATTAGAAAACAACATCTACAGTGAAAGCAACGCATCTAATGTAAATAATCAAATAGTATTAGAAATCAACATCTACACTAAAATCAATGCATCTAGTGTAAGTAAGAAAATAGGATTAGAAGCCAACAACTACATTGAAATCAATGCATCTAGTGCAAGTAATCAAATAGGATTAGAAATCACCATCTACACTAAAATCAATTCATTTAGTGCAAGCAATCAAATAGGATTAGAATCCATATACATTGAAATCAATGAATCTAGTGCAAGTAATCAAATATAATTAGAAATCAACCTCTACATTGAAATTAATGCATCTAGTGAAAGCAAACAAATAGGATTATAAATCACCTTCTACACTAAAACCAATGTATTTAGTGCAAGAAATAAAATAGTATTAGAAATCATCTACATTGAAATCAATGCATCTAGTGCAAGTAATAAAATATCATTAGAAAGCAACATTTACACTAAAATGAATGCATCTAGTGAAAACAATCAAATAGGATTAGAAATCACCATCTACAATGAAATCAATGCATCTAGTTCAAGAATTCTTCTTCCCTCTCTCCCCCATCCCTCTATGTTTATATCTCCCTCCATCTCTCTTTCTTTGTCTCTATATCTCATCCCCCAAAATCACACGCACTCTCAATCCATATCTATCAATCTATTTTTCCCTCCATCTATGTTTCCATCTCTCTCTTCTTCCCTCTCTACACCTTCCATCTATATCTCTATCTCCCTTTATCTCTCTATATCACCCCCAAAACATACACTCTCTTTATCCAATCTATCTATCCGGCACTCCCTCCTGCTCTCTCTCTCTCTCTATCTCTTTCTTCACCTTCTCTCCCCCTCCCCTGCTTCTCTCTCTCTTCCCTCATGTTTCCCTCTCTCCCTCTCTCTCCATCTTCTTTATCACTCCCTCTCTCTCTCCTTCCACCTTTCTTTCTCTATGTATTTCTTCTTACCTCCCTCTCTCTCCCTGTCCATCCCCATCTCTCTTTTCCTATGTCTCTCCACTTTCTCACATCCTCTCTATCTTCCTTCCTCTCTCTCCAACCTCTCTCTCTCCCTCTCTCTCTCTCTCTTCGCCCTCCAACTATGTTATTATATGCCTCTCTCTCTCCTTCTCTCCCCCCTTCTCTCCATATATCTGATCTGAAAATCACTCGTGAATGATCTCAGTTAATTAATGAAGGTATTATAGACCCATGTGTTGGGGTGTGTCTATGTTATTTTAAGCAATAGATCGATAAGATTGCAAAATACACAGACTCTTGAAACAATAAGAGAAACACAGTAAGCAAATACAAAACACAACAAGTTTAATAAGGAGTTCACCCAATCCTCCCAGGCTACGTCTCCTAGTCCAGCTTCAGTGGTGGCCTTTTCTGTTGTGTCTTAAGCAAACATTTTACAATAAGGAGCTCAATTTGAGTCTCACTTAACAGATGATGATCAGTACGGTGGTACTTGGATCCCCCAAGCCTCTAGAGTACATAGAATCCCCCTTACTGAATCTCCACCTCAATTGGTCTCAATGGTATGAGTCCAACTTGGTACTCAGTACCTGACAGGTATACACAGAGGAGTTGCTTGAACCTCTCAAGCCTTCTCTGGAGTTCATAGACTCTCGAACACTCTTTGTTCTGTCTGCTCGATGCTACCTTTGCTCTGCAGGTTAGCTCGAATTCTCTATTCTCTTCAATTCACTTCCTTCTCTATTCTTCTATCTCCCTCTCTGCTCTTTGTCTATTCGTGGGTTAAAGCCAATCTGCTCCCTAACTGTTCATTCCTCTTCCCAGCTCTCTAGATCACCTGCCTTTGTCCACTAGAATTCCCCTACTCTACATCATCATCGTTGTGTAACGCTGCACAGAGAGGTGGCCACTTGTTGCCTTACGAACTAAGTGTCATTTTTCTTTAGACGGTTGTTATTTCCGTTACTCTAGGATTTGCCTGCAAAACTGATTCTCCTGCCAGCTCATCAGTCATGCCGGACCTCAAATCTTTATGTGCCTCAATATATTTTCCCGTCAAATGCAGTTATCCATGGGGATAATTCTCTGTCGTTGATCTAAAACCTCCAGCTAAGGTCTCCATTTACATTGCACGGGTAAGTTTCTCAACCATTACTCATGCAATGTAAGTGGTTTTCTCTGTCATCTGTTGGATACACGTCACCCAGTGTATGGCATCGCACTAAACATGACCAAACCCACTTACCGCTCGAACTACATGTGATATCCTACTGGTTTTTGGCATGGGACTTGCCTTCTAATGTTTTCTACTCAGTTTCCTATTTTCCCTCGTCACCGAGCACTCAGGGCTTTCCTTCTCTGAGGGTTTTCTTTGCACTAATCGTGTATCAGAAACTACCTCTGTTTCTAGATTTGGGCTTCTAATTGCCAATTTGCATCCATGCATGGTCTCCATGGGCCAATGGTCAGTGTGCTTTGACCAAGGGTCCTTGTTGTTCCTTGCGGGCCACAATTGCCATTGTCTAGAGGTCATTCTAATACTTGTTATTCATAAGATCTCATCTGACATAATTTTGAAACAGTCATGAGAAATGTTTAAGCATCCAATTCAGATCATGGCCTTCCCACTGAAAAAGCTTTTGGACCACCAAAAGTTGGTTTTCAATAATTGACTAAGTGAGGATAGAACTGTCTCACTTGTCCAATCTCTATCCATTTCGCACTGCTTGGCTTTGAACCCTTGAGTCCAATCCTAAGGTACTCAACATCTCCCCTACGCATCGTCCTCACCTTCCTATCCAGAACTGTGTCTTCCTGCAATTCATTGAGATATTCAGGTAATAGATCATTAATAGAATGGAATTGACTTTTCTCTTCGTGATCTTCAATTCATGAAGGTTCAAATAGTCTCAAGTTGTCTGCATTAATGACTAAGTAGATGTGCATGTAAGCTGGTAAATCAAGGCGAAAAGCATTCTCACCAATTTTCTCAAGTATCTTGAAAGGTCCATACCTTATTGGCTTTAGTTTTTTACCTTCACCTTGCATTCTGTCTTTGCTGATATACAGCCAGACTTGATCAACAACTTGGAAACTATGCTCCATCCGATGGTTGTCATGCCTTGCCTTGTATTTGGCTTGGCTCTTTTCCAGTTATTCCTGTATTTCTTGGTGAATCTCTTGGATTTGTTCAATGAACTTGGTTTCCTTGTCCACATCACTGTGTCCATCAACTGCTATGTCGTTACCAAAGACAAAATCCAAGGGAGACCTTGGTGTGAAACCAAAGTAAGTCTCGAAAGGAGATCTGTGTGTGGAAGAATGCTTTGTTGGGTTGTAAGCATGCTGCACATAACATGAATGTTCATCCTAAAGCTTGGGATGCTTGCTGCAATAACCTCTAAGCAACTGGATCACTGTCCTATTGACTACTTATGTCTGGCCAACTGTTTATTGATGAAAGGTCGTGCTTTTCTTCAGTTTGGTGTCCATCAGCTCCCACAGACTCGACCAAATCTTCCCAACAAATCAGATGTCTTGATCAGATACAATAGAAGTGGGTAATCCAAAATGAACCCATAGATGCTGAGAGAACAACTTTGTAGTTTGTTCAGCTGTAATCTGTTTATTACAAGGTATCAAAATACACATTTTGTTGAACCTATCCACAACAACATATAAATAGTCATGACCTTTCATAGATTTAGTCAGTCCTCCAACAAAGTCCATGGAAATACTTTCCCAAGGATGAGAAGGAACTAGCAGTGGAGTGTACAAGCCTAGTTTTCTATTGTTGGGCTTGCTTTTAGCACACATGGTACACCCTCTTAGATATCTAGAAACTGTCTCATTCATTTTTGGCCAATAACAAAATCTTTGCAGCTGTGCAACCATTTTACTTACCCCAAAGTGACATGATATTAGAGAAGTGTGTGCTTCTCAAATTATCTTTACCCTTTCAGTTTGCAGAATGCATAGCTTCCCACAATTATACAAGATTTGGTCATTAATGTGATAATCCAATTCTTCTACTCATTTGCCTTGACTTAAAGTTGCATATACATCTTTGAAATCTATGTCTTGAGCATACCGTTCAATGTAGCTCTCGTGTAGTATTGAATTATGCTTAAGTATAGTGGATGCATTTATAATAGGTTTAGATAACATATCTACAACTTTATTGTGTACGCGCTTTTTATATCTGATGACTAAATGAAACTGTTGTAGAAAACCCATCCATCTATAGTGTCTTGATTGTTGCAACTTAGTTTGGGAGTGTAGATATTGAAGTGGTTGATGATCAGTATGTATAACTATTTCTTTGCCCATTAAATAATGTTTCCACTTTTTCACACTCTGTACTAATGCATACAATTCTTTATCATATGTTGGATAGTTAACTATTGCAGAATTACATGTCTCAGAATGATAACATGTGGGTTTACCGTGCTGTATCAACACTGCTCCCATGGCATAGTCACTCACATATGTTTGGATCTCAAATGGTCTTTGAAGATCAGGCAATGCTAGTACTGGTTCTATACTAATCTTTTCTTTCAAAGTGTCGAAGGCTTTCTACTATTTGCCTCCACACTAAAACACCTTGTTCAATCTTGTCAAAGCATGTAAGGGCGCTGCAATTAAGGTAAAGTTAGAAATGAACTTTCTCCAATATTGTGTTGCTCCTAAAAAGCTTCTCACTTCTATAGCAGATTTGGGTTTAGGCAAGTTTATAATGACTGCAACTTTAGAGGGATCTATCTTCAATTCACCGCCCCCTACTATATGTCCCAAATAATTCAAATATATATATATATATATATATATATATATATATATATATATATATATATATATATATATATATATATATATATATATATATATATATATATATATATATATGCTTTTAAATTAATTATATTAATTAAATATATAACAATATAAAACTAATCTCACATTAAAAAATTTATACAATTATAAAAATTAAACCTTTTGCACAAGATCAACAAACATTAGCATGAAATAAAAATAAGTTATAAACAAAATAAAATAAAAGTAGAAAAGAAAATCAGTAACAATAGTAATGATTTACTAAGTATATAATAAATAAATAAATAATAAAAATAATAATGATAATAATAAAAAAAAAAAAAAAAAAAAAAATAACGCATAGATAGTAATCATTCAATAAATATAACATGATAATATTATAAGAATTAAATAAAAATAGGATTAAATATTATTAAAAGGTCGGCTTATCAACTCAACAGCCGTCCTTCACCATATTTATCACTCGCTTTTCTCTTCTCTGTATATCAGTCTTGATGATGAGTCTTGGTCTAGGCTCGAAACATCGACAAATAAAAATGATGAACACTGTGGAATATCTGAATTCAGTCTCTCAGAAACCACTCCACAGAAATCTACAAACCAATATAATTCAAAGATGTTTTGTCAAATTCACATTTTGAGAGTTTAACATGAAGTTTTTCTCTTTTCAAAACATCTAGTGTCTTCTTAACATGTTTTAAATGTTCTTCCCAAATTTTTCTAAATATAAGAATGTCCAGATATACAATAACAAAATCATCAAGAAAAGGCCTGAGTACATCATTCATTATTCTCATGAAAGTAGCTGGAGCATTAGTTAAGCCAAAAGGCATAACCAACCACTCATACAATCCTTGCTTTGTTTTGAAATCAGTCTTCCATGCATCTTTTTTTGCAACTCTAACCTAATGATATCCACTATTCAAGTCTAGCTTGAAAAAATAAACATCTTATTTTCATTGATCTAATAGGTCATCTATGCGAGGAAGGGGATAATGATTTTTTATCGTTATCTTATTCAGTGCTTGGTAATCAATGCACATTCTTCGTGAGCCATCTTTCTTTCTCACCAAAATGATTGGAGACCCACATGGTGATGTGCTAGGTCTAATGAATCCCTTCTCGAGCAACTCCTGCACCTGCTTCTTGATTTCTACATTCTCTAAAGTGGACAACCTGTCCATTCCGATGTTAGGCAATGGATCATCTTGCTGCAAATTAATATCATGCAGTATTTCCTTTTCGGGTGACAGACCTTTAGGTTCTTGAAATAAGATATCATACTCTAAAACAACTTTTTCTAAATCATCTTGCTATTTAGCATCACAACCCTCAAATACATTGGCTTTATCAGGTTTCTTTTCCTTTACAACCATTAGTAAAAATTGTTTGCAAAAATTTACAATTCATTTCATCTGCCTGAGTTTATGAGAGCGTAATTATTCTTGAGCTTATGATCTATTACAAATTATTTTATTTCATCTTTAATGAGTAGATACTTGTTCTCAGCTCTATAGAAAATAGCTTTTGTATCATACAAGTAAGGACTTCCTAAAACAATTCCACATATATCCAGAGGAACTATATCTAATTCAACCTCATGTACAAATGCTGACCCAAAAGAAAACTTAAGGTTACTTTGTCTAGTCACTTGTAGTTGTGCTTTATCACTTAACCAACCTAAGGGGTATGGTTTCTTGTGAGGTGTAGTCAATAATCCCAACTTATTTACAATTGCTTCAAAAATTAAATTTACTTGTGAACCACTATCAAACAAAGTATCAATCTTTTGATGTTTGGAAACAACTCGAATATGGAAAATCTCATGCCTTTTCCTCTCATTTTCTTCATCATCAATAGATTGTGCAGAATTACTAGTAAATGCTTCATAATTTTTACCTTTTATACCTATGGCTGCAATGGTTGTTTCATCTCCTGAGTCCGACCCCAAAGCTTTCTGAATAGATGCAACAGTCTTCTTCTTCTTGCCCTCTAACTTCTTAGGTCTCAGCTCCAGATGCAGAATCCAACAGTGCTCATCATCATGGCCATCCTTTTTATAGTGAGTGCATGAAGACTTTGTCTTTTGTGAAGTATTGGCCTTCCTTTCTTTCCATTTATGTTTTCTTTTCTCCTTATTCTTGCTTGCAATGGGTTTGGATGATCCCCCAACTTCTGGGTTCCCATTCTTTCCTCTAGCTTCTAGATGCACAACTTGAACATATACCTTATCCATACTAGTGGGATTAAACATGAGGATAGTGTGCCTCGTGTAGCTATGTATACCCCCTATTTACTTCAACAGAGTCTTAGGTGAGTGTAATGAAATTTCTAGAATCAAAGCTCTCTTCCTAAATTCTTCAGCGTAACCTTGTACACTTTTCCCTTTCAATTGGCGAAGAGTTTGCCAGCTCATAATGGCTTACTGCATGTAAGCTAGTGGATAGAACTTTTTTTTTATTGCAGAAACAAATTCACTCTAGACAGAAAGGATCTTACCATGTTTCTTCATGTCATCTTATGTCCTGCCTTCCCACCATACCAAGGTAGTGCCTCCAAGGCGTAGGCTGGCCAGCTGAATCTTATGCTTGTCTGAGTTGATACTCTGCACTCTGTAATAAACATCAATTTGTTTGATCCAATTAAATAGCTTCTTTGCATTCAACACTCCATCATATATGGGTAAATCAAATTTAACATCTAATTTAATCAAACATGCCTTCTTTTTATCTGCAGGGCTATTAGGAGGTGTGAGAAAGCTTTCTTCTTTCCCTTTGCCTTTCATGTGGTCATGGAGGATATATTCTTCTTCTCCTTTATCTTGTTTGGAGCCTAATGAATCATCATCTTTATGTTTCCTAATGTCCTTATACATTTCCTCTACCATGGACTTCATGGACAAGAAACTATCTATGAATTGTGGGTCTCGCCCTAAGGGACTTTCTTTTGACATTTTCTTCTGAGTATAGACACTTCCAATCTCTGGATTAGTTTTAACCAGATCTCCTATTACTGGGAATAGTGTCCACTTAGAGCTGCTATTCCCACTAAGACTTGTAGCTACCTTAGAAACAAACAAGTTAAAAACTACTTTCGCTTTCCTTTATGAAAAATAGATAAGAGGGGAACAAAGGACACCAACCTTTGTCTTGTGCTTGGTTCCTTGCTTGGTTCCTCTCCTTCTCGATAGATCTTTGCCGCTCCTTCTTTGTCTGCACAACTTCATAGAGCACCTGTGGAATCAAAGCAACATAATACTATCGAAGAACATAGATCTATATTCATAAACAACACAGGATCAGATATGTATTGACCACACAAATGCATATACAATCAAACATACAAGAATGTGGAGGAAAACTTGAATAGCTTCATTAATATCAAGAATAGCAAGAGGATTACAGCCAATTGTTCTGACCCAGCATCATCCTCCAACAAGAAAGCCCTTCTTCACCTCAAGTAAAGCTTAGATCACCCAACACTATGATGTTACACCAGAAAAGCAACAACACTTCTCTACAAGATACAAGATTCCAGCCTCTAGATCTTTGTGATGAGGGATCCATATATAGATGATTGCATGGGGCTAAGTTAGCTTCTGGGATTTTGATTAGTGTCTTCTCTCTAATAGTTCTTGATTCCACTTGGAGATTGATGATCTCTTACTCATCCCTGGTCGAAATCAGAGAGGCAAGTGTCAGAGGGGAAGTTTCTAGAAGATTGTATAATCTTCCACCTCGCAAGTTGTCTCTGCAATTTGTCCATTCTTGCCCATCACACCCTACAGAGGGGCCACCTAGTATGCATCACACCCTTTAAATTGGGAAGGTGATATGCATCACGCCCTCTGCACTAGGCATTCAGTATGGTCCAGTTTCGACCATTTCTGAGCAGTTTTCTGTCGAGAACTTCTGGGAGATGATGTAATTAGCTAACTTTGTTCCTTTAGGTAGTGAAGCAACACTTTTAGGGAATTAGGAGCCCTAATTTTATGGACATTTATGATTGGGGTTGTAGTGCCCAACAATGTCTATAAAAGTTGCCCCCTAAAGCATGAGGCCATTAATCTTTTGATGTCGGGTGAAATGCTTTACCATGAGGATCCGAAGTTTTTTCGAGCTGGGAGGTGACTTGTAATAAGATACAATACAATACATTATATTCATAATATTTTTCATGATCTAGCTGAGGCGGGCATTCCCATGCTCGGCATTATAAATTCATTTTCATGTACATAAGACAAACAATCGTTTGTGTAGCAGACTAATGATTTGGATGGAGTCATCATCCTTTGATTTGGATGATCATCTGTTTGGCAATGATGTACATTTGATGTCTTTATCTTCCTGAATATATCGCAGCTCGCATGGATGAAACTAGATTCGGGGTCTTCAAAACTCGTTCCATCTTCACTCGAAGTAAAATTCGATCCACGTGAAAAATGTTCTGGAGTTGAACATGGAAAGACATCGCCTGATTACTAGCCAATGATGTAAGCTGTTAACATGCGCGAGAGGTATCACCAATAATGTCAATGATCCTCAAGTTACTACAGTACAATTCGCGTGGTGTGAAAAAGGGACTTGGCATCGAACACCACGCAAAATCTTCTGGTCAAAGTCCATTGATGTAAACCTGTCGCCGAAAGTGAGAAACTTTCCATTGAGGCATGCAAGCTTTAAAGTACTGAAAGGGGTTGTTCCTAAGTCGACTTCTTGGATAATGAGCTGATGTCGACAAGAAGTGACCCGTCATAGGAGGGCCTTAATGAATCCAATATCTACGACACGGAATGGAGCAAATGATTTTGGAGGTGAAAACAATCTGATGATACAGGGTTGAGGGTGGCGGTCATGAAAGAATGGAGCGTGAATGTATTGCAGCAGATGAGACACAGGTGAATTCTCTGAGTGACTTCTCTTGAACATACCGGTGACACTGACGATGGATTGGTAGTGTTAAACCCAAATATGGATGGTGTGACAAACCAATGGTGATATGACTAGTGAGCCGAACAACCCAACCCGACTCGGATGCGGAGAGAAAGTGTCATGTTCAAGAGTGACTTGCTACCAATAAAGTTTCTTGAAGTTTTCTTCCCAATTTCCCCAGTCATTGTTGACCAGTACCTCTTTATTTTATCAAGCCTGAGGAGGATAACATATGCTTGTTCTATAATTCGCCCTTTGGGAGAACCTGTCGCTATGTTTTAACTAGCCTAGCGACAATGAAACTCGTTCTCATCCATTTGGACAAGTTTGTCACTATTAGGTTTTAACGAGTTTAACAACAAAGATAACTCAGTCCTTTTCAATTTTAGAGAGTCTCAAAGGGACGGAAAGGAAACTCCAATGATTCTTTTTCATCATATAATCCCTTAAGTCCAAAAAAGTGTAAAATAATATGAAAGGGATGAAGTTTCGATAGTTTTAACGAGACAAACAAGACAATTGCTTGATCTTTTTGTGTAATAATCCGTCAGGTCAAAAAATATTAAAATCTAGAGGAGGGATAGCACTTCCGGTGATTTTAACGAGCCGAAGAGGCTAATCGCTGAGTAATATTTTCATATTTTACGAGTCAGTTGAAAAGAGCTTAAAGGAGACTCGTTTTTCGAGGAACGAGTGATGATTTCTGGTAGCAGCTGATTCTAGGTAAGGTTTGGAATTTTCCAATGATGGTAGTGTCACAAGGATGGCTAACAAAATCACTCTTCGTAGATGTTCTGCGAAAGGGGTAAACAATCAAATGGAGGTGAATGATCAGCTAAAACAGAGTGGAGGTGATGATGAGAACACAACCAAGGCTCAAAAGCTGATGATAATGCATTCACAATGGTTATTTACCGGGATCGGTTCATTTGTTAATGAGCTTAAACTCTGGGGGAAACATTTGCTCATTTCTTATGTTTATTTTTTAACGAGCTTGAATTCCGCATTAAAACTACTCGTGCCAGTCATATAATAAGGATATCTCATCTCAGATGCCATTTTTTATGGAGCTTGCACCTTTTAAAGCTTTGTCCTGAATCCTTTCTTTATGCAAGCTAGGAAATGACCAATCCTACGAGTTTAAAGGGTTAGAGGACCTACAAATTTAAAAAATAAATGGTCACTCTTCGCTTGCATGCAAAAAGGTTTACATGCCCCCAGGTATAATGAAAAATTTCTAGGTTACCATATAGAAGCTCTTACTTTTGCAAGATAGTTTCCATCCACATCATAGATAGAAACACTTCCTGGCTTAGTCCATCTGGACTAGGGTGGTTCTAAATCCCAACCTCCTAACCTTGACAAGGGAATTTTATTCCGGTCCAACTCCCTTTTCCTGTAAGGACGGGTGTCAGACCAGTCATCTTCCTCTGCAGAAACCTACTTTATACCTAGAGTTTCCCTGCTGAAGCAGGCCAGGGTGCATGCCCCCTGGGTTTCAGCCATATCCTCCCGAATCACTCGTGCTCATCAGGTGTACGGACTGGAGATCGATGAGACATTCCTTGCATGAAAATACCATTTAGGGATGGCATTTGACTATTTGCTCTGTGTGAACTGGGGAATGATAACTGGTCTACGAGCTTGACCGCTCTGCCTTCATGCGGAAAACACATTACTCTAAAGAGTGAGGAGACAACGGCTCCCATGCAATAAACATAGTCATGCCGAAGGAGTAGATTATAATCTAGGGGTCCTTGGACTACCATCACGTTCACGTGAACAGTTTTCCTTCTCAAAGTCATGGGCACATTGGGAAGGATCCCTAACGGTCAACTGGTTCCTTTGTCAAAGCCTGTCATATTTCTCATTTCAGGCAAAAGCAATGGCGAACCAAGCACTTTCCAAGCAGTTGAGGAAAGGATACTCACAGAAGGCCCTTCATCTATGATGGTACCAACTATGACCATTCTTTAAGCTTGTACAATGATTTGGAATGGTGCACTAGCTGGTAAACGGGGTCTGCCTAGTAGATTCCAATCGAAGGAAACAACTAGGTTGCTTGGAGGTGGGACCGAATAGACGGTGGGATAAAACTCTGATGAACTTCCTTCCTGCAGTAAAGGAATGGGTAGACTGCACCCAAGTTCATCGGAGTCTGTGTTTACGAAAAGAATTTGAACGGTGTCGTTCTCTTTCTCTTCAGTGACGATATCATTCGAAGATGATCCCTCTGAAGGAAAGATCGGGTCAACTGCCGCCTCGACCTTTTGACTTTCATCAGGTATGGATTCAGAGGGTTCATTTTCAATGATAGATGCTTCGACCGACCACAACAGCGTGTCGGTCAGATTTTCAACCAGTGGTGGACTCGGTAAGAGTTTCTTATATCCAGGAGGGAGCCGTAGCAGTGAAACAGGACGGTCATCCAAAACTCTTTTGGCTTCATCTAGGAAGGGACAACAGTGGATGGCATGATCGCCTTCACATAGTTTACAAGAAAATTTGTGATTCCTTTTTTGTCTAGATACTTCACTTCACTGGTTGATGGTGTACTTTCAACATGATAATCAAATGTTGACGACACCGAATTGTGCAAACGAGGAGACCAGTCCCTTAAGATCTGAGGGATGCAAGGAAAATCTTGATGATAGTGATCTCCTTTGCAAATGACACATGGAGATTTAGGTTTAGACGGTGCGATGTGAGGATTTTCACTAGACGACACATGGTTGCCCCCTTTCGCTTTTGGCTCCTTCTTCTTCTTTTCCTTTTGTTAGCACCTAAATCCGCCTTAGGCTGAAGGAAGGCAAAATTCAGGGTAACCGCAAACCACGCTCAGTCTAGTAGCTAGCCCTACCAGAACAGGAGAGGGCTCTCTCTGACTCACGCTCAGTGAATACTTAAAATGATATGGTCTGAGATGACTTACTGTGAAATATTGATCTTAGGCTAGTAAGTGAATATGGATACAGGAAGCGATTTTTTTGAATGACTGTGTTTCTGCGATGAAATGCAAAGGCATAGATTACTTCGTGAGGCAAGATAGGCAGAAAGTCTAGAAATTTAGTTTGAAATAGCATGGAATGAAGAGATTTCTTAGGAGGGTGAAAAGGGCATACGCACATGAATCCTTTTCAACGGAAGAAAGAACACTGAAACATGAAATTTTCCCACAGGCAGAGCAATAAAATTGAATTCTACCTTATCTAACTTAGAAAATTTCACTAGAAATGAATATGAAATGAACTATGAAACATAATGAAATACATATGAAACATAAGAGACACATTTCCTACACTCACAACCACATGAATCTCGTGAAAGAGAGCCGCTACCTTTCATTAATCCTCTGTCAAAATATACAATGAAGAAATAGAGTTTCTCTCCCACAGTCTCCCAGAAGTTACAAGCCAACCAACCTTTTGCAAATAGTTTGGATACAATATATAGAATGTGCCATGAGGAGATAGAACACCCAAGGGTTGGGGAGTTTCTTGGAGGTGGAAAGCCAACCATTAGCTACAAGTGCAACATTACAAAGATGACAAATGGCTTGGGTGACTATTTGCCTTCCTTTTCCACTTAGATAGAAGCCAATCTGGAGTGAAAATACTTTAAATTCCACCTTAGGTGCCAAAAAAGTGAAATGTAGATGAGCGGGCCCACTTGTGGAAAGTCGTGAATCGAAATTTCGCGAAACGGAGGTGAATTTGGCCTTTTTCCCTATATGCGCCGCGCCACTTTCTATATGCACTGTGCCATTTGGAGCCTATTTTGAGGCACTTTCAGGAGTCCAAAATGTGCCCAAGTGTGCTTGTTGGAAAGCCTGTCCTATCTACTTTCCAACCCCAAGTGGAATTTTAGAATTTGGTGCTCATTTTCCCCTCCAAATCTTCATTCTCCCAAGACTACTTCCTGTGTGTCAAAATAGGGGTAGAGAGGCCATTTTTTGGGTGTTTTTGACCTCCTGGAGACTCAAATCATCCCCAAATTTCTTTTCCAAGCACTAGTAGTCGTATTTTGCATGCTAAATCTAAAAATGCAAGTCATTTCCAATTTGGAGCTCCCAATTCTAAGCGCCGCAGAGAAAAAACCTGTGTTTTGACCAAAAAATTACCATGTGACCAAAATTGCCCCAAATTTCTTGAAATTTGGGTTGGAGGTTCTCTAAGAGGCACTATGCTGGGTGACAGAAGCTTCAGCTAAGATTCGAAACTGATCTTGCTCTTTTTCCTCTTTTGCCTCTTTTGTTGCTTTGCTCAATTTTGCCTTCAAGCTCCTTATCCGAGCCTTTGAACTCAAGTTTCATGCCCTGTAATGATAAACCATCCTCCTCAGTATGGTTTTGTCTCTGTCGGCCTTCTCCTACAGTCTCTCAAGGCGTATGTTGATCCGCACGAGCCAAGACTCATGGTCATTGTTGATCTCTTGCTCCAAGCTAGTGAGCTCAATCCTCCTTTGCTGGGTAGCTTGTCGATTCTCACGGATGTTTTGGAGCTCCATGATCTCATGTTGGTCCTCAAGTAGCCTGTTCCTATGCTCCAAATACCTGATGATCCATTTGGCCCTCTCCACATTGAGTAAGAAGTCTTGGATCTCCGTGTTCTGCTCCTGAATAGTCATCCTAAGTCGGGCACTCTCCACATATCCATCATCATCCTGAATGAGGATGAAGTCGGCCTCCTGTTCACCTGATGGCCCCTCATCATGCATGGGCTTCTTTCCCTTGTCTTGTACCCGTGTCTTCGATGCCGGAAGCGAGGCCCCTTCCACCCTGGGTGGAGATAACACTCACTTTGCTGCTGCAAACAAGTGCCTACGGCCTCTCTGATATGTCACAAATACTGGCATAGTCGCGGTCTCATTGTGCTCATACTGATGAGAAGGACCACCTATCTCATGCTCTGCCTCTGATAGTACCTGTGAAGTGCTGAAGAGGTCACGAGAGATGAAGTCCTCCTAAGCAATGCCCTGTAATCCCAACTAATGATCCACCAAAATCCGGATAAGATCAAAGTGATAAACGTTGTTAAGTTGCTGTTGAGGGGTCTTATGCTGCATGAAGGTTTTCATCCTCTCTATGTTCATAAAAATGAAAAATGCAAGGTTCATCATCCGCACCTTGGTAAAGTGCATGAGCAACCTGATGTGATAGGCATATAGTCGAGAGAACCTCCCCTCACAGTTGAAGTATTTCATGATCAATTTCATGAGTGGAGCATACTCATCTTTCAAATATCTGAATGGGAAGACTCTTGTGAGCTGACTGAAGAATATGGCCTTAATGTAAGGCTCGTAGTGTTGCCTATCCACCTTCTTTTTCTTATGCCACTGTTCTCCAACATTTGGTATGCCTGTTGCCATTGAGATAGTTTCGGGTGTCAATGTGAAGGTGACCCCAGCCAAGATAGACTGACCTCCATGTAGGTGAAGCAGAAAAAGACGGGCCAACTCATGATGAACTCTAACATTAGCCACCCTTTGAAAAAATTCAAAACATGCTAGGTGTTGGAAACATGACATGGCAAGAGGGCATGCTTGTAATTCAGTGAGGGTAGTGGGCTCATCCCTAACATGTTTGCC
>APFE030379882.1:79992-92181 GCA_000404065.3 Pinus taeda
AGGTGAGGGAAAAATGGTGGGTGAAAATGGAACCTTGGCCTCAATACCATAATTATGCAACCCTAGCAACAATGGCCTTTGGTGTTTTCTTGTGGTTGATTTTATGAGTTTTGTTGTATTCAAACATAGCCATAAACTACCATATCATTTATAAACTTTGATGAACAAGTCATGTCATAGAGCCTACTTGTCAATTTGAGGGGCTTCACAAGAAATTTGAGCAAATTTGGCACAGTTTTTGCCCTTTGTGGGTGTGTGTCGTTCCCTTTGTGTGCACCGCGCCCCTATGTGTATGCGCCATGCTCCTGGAAAATGCCTCCAACTCACTCCAAACACACACTTTGCCTCTCAAACACTTTGCAATGTTTCCCTATGCACTTGATTTGCACAATGCCTTTGATTTTGGTGAAAACTTGTATATAAAGACTTGGAAGTCATGGGTTAAATTTTTGCTTCTTAAAAAGCCCATTTTTCTAATGTTATGTTTTGACACTTTTTCACTGACTTAAAGCAACACTGATTTTCACTTTCCCTTTGAAATTTTAGCTCAAATGATGAAATTTTCGGCACTCTTTGCTAGGATTGTACGACAGGACATTTGGCCACGGAAACCATGCCTGCCCTTGAAGAAATCAATTGATGACTTTTTTTTTGCAAATTTTATCACAAATGACACTGTTTGACTTTTCTTCAAAATAGAGTTTTGAAGAATAGTCAAAGTCTATCAACATGACGATGAAACTCTCTGAATCATAGCTTTGTAAGGGCTTCCCTCTGGCCTGCATGGCTTTGTTGGATATGTTTGAAGACCAAACTGATGAATCCCTAGACCTACCTAACGAAAATGACTTTTGTCCTTTAAAGGACCATACATTGACTGTCATGGACTTTAGTGATCATTGACGAAATACCTAAGCCAGCAGGAGCAAGACATGAGGGGAAATGACTAGCATGACCTTTTATGTCAGATTATGGCATGCCCCTAATGGAATGTAGCTGGGTGAATGGAGCGGGACACCTGAAAATGAAATGCATAAAGAGTTTTGATCTCTGACGGAGGACTGACCAGACTGACTCTAACACCTTTTTCTCTTTGCGCTTCTTCTTCTTCTCAGTTACTTGATCGTTAGCTTTACCAGCGTCTTCAAGTGAAGAGGAAGGAGGAGAGGGAGAAACGAACGAAGTGGAAGGTTGGGGGGTAACTCTAGTATCATCTAGTTGCTAACTTGACTATTCAGAAATTACGATATTCTGAACGACAGAGGTAGAGAAGAGCCATACGGACAAACCAATCGTCAACCCTCGAAGTGACAATGTGGCCATATGGGGTGCACCAACATCTCCCCAAGAGGAGAAAGGACTAGGATTTCCTCCAAGGGGAAATCCTTGGTTGGTCGACACCATTTTGCTCAACCTAAAGATCAATGAGGGAACTTGTGATGTTATTCCGATTAAAATAAATTTTAGATGCTTTGACACAACTTGTTTTTTCAATTTTTAAAAGTCGAGAAAAAACAAAAGATGACTCTAGTCACCTTCGATTTTTAATGAGCCTAAAGTGACAAGTGCTCAGATGGACCTTTTACTTTAAGGATTCTGAAAAGGAACGAAAAAGACTTCTCTGGAAATCTAGGTAGAGGGATTACCAAACCAATCACAAAACTACAGAATACGGTTTACGGTACGACAGTCAATCTTCCCAAATGTTGTGTTCAGTGCATTGCAATCGATAGGGCAGCAGACACGGCTTCGTAAGGATAAAGGATATAGCCTATTGTGGTCTCCCAATATATACTCGACGGTACGTGAGAGCACAAGTCTGTACTGGCATTTGTCATCTCAAAGTGGAGGAATCACCCAACCAACAATGAAAACAACAGTTACCAGGTTTTACGATGTCGGAATACGTCTCTAGCCTAGACTTCTAGATGTTGTGCATTAGGTTCCAAAGCGTTTTTAGATTCATTAAATTTATTTTATAGTTGATCTTGTTTAAAAATTTTCCTTTCAGGTTCACCGCATGATGTGTATATAATTCCTAAAATGCAGTCTAAGATGATAAGCAACTGTTTAATCTTCTTTTGGCAATGAAAATCCTAGCTACTAAGGAAAGATAACTGAGGGTCTTTCAACAAAGAGTAGAGAGCACACGCTAAATGCACTGTCCTAAATCAAACCAAGCAGTCTAAATGCAAATGCACATGCATGTATTTGTTTTCATCCTTCTTAATGTATGAATGACAAGAAGAACGCTAAGTGCAAATCTGAATTATTTTCCTAAGTGACAATACTAACAAATTTATTTTCAAAATGAAGTGAAGATAAGGATGACACTTTGCGATTTTGAAATGAAAACTGTTTTCGACACTTGAAAAACTACTAATTCAAATCACATATAAGAGTAACAGTACAATCGATTATCAAGAAAAATGGGATTCTCTTCGATGACTGAAAATGACACTTGCGACACTTTCAGATCAAGAAACGACAGTCTGATTACGCTACTTCTTTGTAAAAGAGAACTCAAAATGGCGCACAATACATAAAAATGGTTACATTTTTTTTCACAATGGAGGCGGAATGATGGAAGAGAAGGGGGTTTCCACAGAGATATACTAACCATAGACAACAAAACTCCTAAACATAACTGAAAAGAGTGAAGAAAAACCAAATTATGAAGGTAAAATTAACCTTCCCTGAGCATCGCACCTGTCACACAGGGAATCCAGTATGCATCTCACCTACTTCACACGGGAAGTGTGATGCATACAAACTGCCTTGAAGGGAGGGTGTGATGGTACCAGTGCAATACTTTTATCTAGTCTTTGCTCACAATTTGCAGTTCAGTTCAAGGGTTTATGCCAAGTAAGTGATGTTCAGTAAATATAAATCATAGGGGTTGATCTAAGGAGGTTACTAGAGCCACCACTTAGGGCAATTAGAGTGTTTGCAGATCAATTGTTCAATTTATAAACAAAACATGGAGATAGACTGAAGTAGCATTGATCTACTTTGCAATTGCATAGCAAATGCAGTTCGAAGGCTAGCTGGTTTAACTTCAGGCTTTGTCTGTAAGTTTATAAAACAAACAAAAATAGTCTAACAAAAAATCTATTCACTCCCCAGTAGAGTCGCCATTTTGTTATCGCAAATAGTGTCCACTTAGAGCTGCTATTCCTACAAAGACTGGTATCTATCTTAGAAACAAACAAGTTAAAACTACTTTTGCTTTCCTTTATGAAAAATAGACAAGAGGGTAACAAAGGACACCAACCTTTGTCTTACGCTTGGTTCCTTGCTCAGTTCCTCTCCTTCTCGATAGATCTTTGCTGCTCCTTCTTTGTCTACACAGCTTCAAAGAGCACCTGTGGAATCAAAGTAGCATAATACTATCGAAGAACAGAGATCTATATTCATAAACAACATAGGACCAGATATGTATTGACCACACAAATGCATATACAATCAAACATACAAGAATGTGGAGGAAAACTTGAATAGCTTCATTAATATCAAGAATAGCAAGAGGATTACAACCAATTGTTCTGAACCAGCATCATCCTCCAGCAAGAAATCCCTTCTTCACCTCAAGTAAAGCTTAGATCACCCTACACTATGATGTTACACCAGAAAACCAACAGCACTTCTCTACAAGATACAAGGTTCCAGCCTCTGGATCTCTGTGATGAGGGATCCATATATAGATGATTGTAGGGGGGTGAGTCAACATCTGGGATTTTGATTAGTGTCCTCTCTCTGATAGTTCTTGATTCCACTTGGAGATTGATGATCTCTTACTCATCCTTGGTCGAAATGAGAGAGGCAAGTGTCAGAGGGGAAGTTTCTGGAAGATTCTATGGTCTTCCACCTCGCAAACTGTCTCTGCCATTTGTCCATTATTTCCCATCGCATCCTACAGAGGGGCCATCCAGTATGCATCACACCCTCTGCACTGGGCATTCAATATGGTCTAGTTTTGACCATTTCTGAGCAATTTTCTGCGGAGAACTTCTAGGAGATGATGTAATCAACTGACCTTGTTCCTTTAGGTAGTGAAGTAACACTTTTAGGGACTTAGGAGCCCTCAGTTTATGGAAATTTATGATTGGGGTTGCAGTGCCCAAAAATGTCTATAACATCTCCTTCTCCTAATTTAAGCTTTGATCTAGTTAGCATTCAACAGCAAAATCCATCACAAGCTTGTCTAACCTTAAACAACTTAGGAGCTCTGATACCACTTGATCTGAAAATCACTCATGAATGATCTCAGTTAATTAATGAAGGTATTACAGACCCATGTTTTTGGGTGTTTTTATGTTATTTTAAGCAACAAATCGATAAGATTGCAAAATACAGAGACACTTGAAACAGTAAGAGAAACATAGTAAGAAAATACAGAACACAACAAATTTAATAAGGAGTTCAGCTAATCCTCCTAGGCTACATCTCTTGGTCTAGCTTTAGTGGTGGCCTTCTCTATTGTGTCTTAAGTAGAGATTTTACAATGAGGAGCTCAATTTGAGTCTCACTTAATAGATGATGATCAGTATGGTGGTACTTGGATCCCCCAAGCCTCTCAAGTACACAGAATCCCCCTTACTGAACCTCAACCTCAACTGATCTCAATGGTATGAGTCCAATTTGGTACTCATTACTTGATAGGTATACACAAAGGAGTTGCTTGAACATCTCAAGCCTTCTATGGAGTTCACAAAATCTCAAAATCTCTCTGTTCTATCTACTCGATGTTGCCTTTGCTCTGCAGGTTCGCTCGGCTTCTTTGTTCGCTTCAATTCACTTCCTTCTCTCTTCTTCTATCTCCCTCTCTACTCTTTTTTTGTTCATGGCTTAAAGAAAACCTACTCCGTGACTATTTGTTTCCTCTTCCTGGCTCTCCAGATCACCTACCTCTGTCTGTTGGAATTCCCTGCTCTGTGTTATCATCGTTGTGTAATGTTGCACAGAGAGGTGGCCACTTGTCACCTTACAAACTGAGTGTTAGTTTTCTTTAAATGGTCATTATTTCCATTACTTCAGGATTTTCCCATGAAACTGATTCTCCTGCCAGCTCATCTGTCATGCCAGACCTCAAATATTTATGTTCCTTAGTTTATTTTCCCGTCAAATATGATCATCCATCGGGTTAATTCTCTGTCGTTCATCTAGAGCCTCCAGATCCTATGATCTCCATTTATATCATGTGGTTAAGTTGCTTGACTGTTACTCATGTGATGTAAGTTGTTTTCTCTCTCATCCTCTGAACACGCATCACCTAGTGTATGGCATCACGCTAAACTCGGCCAAACCTTCTTACCGCTTGAAGTGCACACAATATCTTGCAAGTTTTGGGCACGAGATCCGCCTTTTGACATTTTCTTTACGGTTTCTAGTTTTCCCTGATGACCGAGTTCTTGGGGCTTTCCTTCTCTTAGGGTTTTCTTTGTGCTAATCGTGTATCAGAAACTGCCTCTATTTCTGGATCCAGGCTTTTGATTGCCAATTTACGTCCATGCGTGGTCTCCATGGGCCAATGGTCAGTGTGCTTTGACCGAGGGTCCTCATTGTTCCTTGCTGACCACAATTGCCATTATCCGTAGGTCATTTCTGATACTTGTTATTCATAAGATTTGATCTGACATAATTTTGAAACAGTCATGAGAAATGTTTAAGGATCCAATTCAGATCAATATCCTTCTTTGTCTGAATATCCCACCCCCAAACATACACACTCTCTCTCCATCTCACCCTAGTCACTCCCTCTCTCTCTGCACTTCTCACTCTTTGTGTCTTTCTTCTTCCCTCCCTCACTCCCCCTATAAATCCATCTCTCTATCCCTCCCTCTCTCCTCTCGCTCAAGTCCTCTCTCTCATCCTACTTCTCTCTTGCATTCTCTCCTACATCCCTCTCTCTTCTCCCATCTCTCTCTCTCTCCAATCCTCTCTCTTCCCCCATCACTGTCTTCCTCCCTCTCTCACCCTCTCTCTCCTGCCTCCCTCTAACTTCCCCCTATCTCTCCCTTTCTCTCCTGCCTCCCTCTAACTTCCCCCTCTCTCTCTCCAACCATGTTACTGTATCCCTCCCCTTATCCTTCTCTCCCCCCTTGTCTCCATCTCTCCTTCTTTGTCTCTTTATCTCATCCCTAAACATACACACTCTCTATCCATCTCTCCCTTATAACTCCCTTTACCTCTCCAGTTCTCACTCTCTATGTCTTTCTTCTTCCTTCCCTATCTCCCTCTCTAACTCCATCTCTTTATCCCTCCCTCTCTCTCCTTCTCTCTCATCCTTCCTCTCTCCCCATTTCTCTCCTACCTCCCTCTCTCTTCCCCTATATCTCTCTCTCTCTGCCCCCAAATCCTCTCACTATCTCCCTCCCTCTATGCTTCTCTCTCTCCCACCTCCATCATTATGTCTCCCTCTCTCTCTCTCTCTTACCCTTCTCTACCTCTCTCACTCTTGATCTAGCTGGATATTGGTGGCCACTTACCTATTCCACTTGGACCCTCACCCATTTTCTTTCAATTTTTTTTTTCTTTTTAGTTTCCTTAATTGTAGCACAATTTACTTTTTTTGGTTGTTTTTCGGGACCTGAAATTTTGGAGCTGTTTTGAGGCTCTAAATGATGTTTTTTGGAAAAAATGAAATCTAGTGACTTCTATTGAGATCACATTAGCAGTTGTATTCCTCATAGATATCTTTCCAATGAGGTATCATATGCATCAAACAAAGATAATATGACCATGTTATGACCCCGGGAAGTTGGTTTCCCAACTAACCCCAACGAGGTCCATAAACTCTTTGTGTTACACCTCCTCAAGTTAGGGTTTTAGTTGTTTAGCATTTTATCTTATTGCTCAATAATAAAAAGGCCCTTGAGCCTCATTTTAACTCAATTGAAAGACATGTAGCCACCACATCTCTTCTCATAGATAAGCTACCATCTCCTGAGCTAGTCTTATTTCCATTCTATTTGTAAGCATATTTCAGTATTTGATATTAATGAAATGAAGTGTTATTTTTGTTGTATTTATGGTTATATCTATAATTTGTTGCATTCTTGTTTAAATATAGATCAATGGTATCAAAGTGGTCTACTCTATCTCTATTTTTCTTTGCACATCCCCAATGAGGTCAGGATATAAGGAGTTATGGCTCAATCTAGTTGAACCTTTGTAAGATCAGCCTTGCAAACCCCGACGACCTCCCATGGGGGAAGAAAAGAAAGACTAGGGATCAGGAGATCCTATCAAAATATTTCTTGAGGAGGCCCTCAAGAAACAAAGGAGTGTGATGGTGGATAACTTTTCCCAGATCCTTCAATGGTTGCCCACCAATGACACATCCACATCCAATAGCCACTCTGGAGGTTCCACGCTTTTAAGGTACCATTGTAGCATTTTTTGCTTTTGTTAAGTTAGTATCAACTAGTCAAAAAAATGAAAATCATCACAAAAAAATGTTAAGTTAGGATATGGACAAAAAGAATATTGAATCAAAAAATGTTAGGATATTTTGATGAATAAGTCCATATCAAATAAAACGTTAGGATAGATGCCATAAAAAAGGAAGGCACACATTTTTTTTGTTAGATTAGAGAGAAAATAAAAAACAATAAATTTTTAAAGTGTTACAAATCCAAATGCCACTACTCTCAGTCAAAGTTTATTTTTGCAAATAAAAAGTTGTGTGCAGATTGTTTAAATGTCACACTAGTTTATACAATCCAATTGTACAGTTTAATCATGATTGGATTTGATTTAATTTTTTTTTCAATAGGTAGCAAATAAAATTGGCTCAACAGTTCAATCTGAGCTAATGGAAGCAATAAGCAGATATAAGTAGATTAAAAATTAAAAGGAAAATGTTGAGGCACTAGTGTAAATACCCTCTAGTGACTAAGATTGAAAAATGTTAGGAAAGTAAGGGTAGGTTGAGAAATGAAATTGGAGCATGATATGATTTTTATCCTAAGTCAAAATATACAATACATATGTGTATATTGATTGGTTTTAATTAACAATAAAATGTAAATATCAATGTTATTTGTGATATTCGAACTTTAATAATTCATTCGCCATACCCCATACCCTTCACATGTCACATTTGCTATAACTCTAGACCCCACCATCACTTTCTACCCTATCACATTAAATCTCATTCACATATTTTTCATCTCACACACTCCCCTGAGATCCAACGGTCTACCTCACTCCTCGGCCCTCCTCTTCTGTCCGAACTTTATCGGGGGGGTGGGTGTTATAGAAATATTGGGCACATCAACCCCATCTCACATTTTGATGTATTAGGGTTCATCAACCCCTAAAATAGTTGTTTTATGCCCTAAATGAACTAAGTTATCTGAATGCCTCATTCCCCAAAAGTTCCATCTAAAAAATCATCCAGAAAGTGCCTAAAATGAATAATTGTTGAAAACCATGTGTTAGGGTGCTATGCATAGCAGGTATTGCATTGTCAAACTACAATGCATCACAGTTTTTCCCTCTATAAGGTGTGATGGGCAAGGTAGGAAAAGATTTCGGGAGAGTTTGAGAGTTGGTTGCTCATGGAAACTTCTAGAAACTTCTCTTATGCCACTTACCCCTCTGAATTCGCCCAAGGATGACTAAGGGAATTAGGAAACCACCTCCAATTCCCCTCTTTCATGGAACCAATTCCTAAAAATAGAAAGAATTCATCATCCCCACTGATGAATCAACCTCTTGTAATCATCTATAAAAGGATCTCTCATCCAAGAGATCATATGGCTAAATTATTCTGAGTTGTAAGGAAGTGCTACTAGTTTTAGTATTGAGGAGAGAGCATTGTGTTATTGTTGGTGTGTTCTTGTTGATTCATGAGGTGAAGAAGGCTTAAAGTTGGGAGGATGGTACTAGATCAAACTTCTTATGGGTTGTAATTCTCCTTGTTATCAATAAAGTTCTTCAAGATTTTTCCTAATTGATTGTGTCAACTATAAATGCATTCATTTTTTTATCATATTTCTAATTCTACGATGTTTATGCTATGATGGATCATTATGCTTTGATAGGTCTTTATTTCTGTAGCTATGTAGATACTCTCCAAGCATGTTAAGTACAGGGAGGAGTTATGAGATCGGCCAAAGGAGAGGGAGATCAAGCAAGGATTCAAGCGAAAGTTATAGGTTGGTCTTTCATAATCTCTTTCTTATCTATCACTCATAGGAAAGATAGTGAATTGCTTTGACTATTGTTTCTAGGTTAGCTACCAATCCTAGAGGGCTGGCACTTATTAGAAATACTAGTTTTCCCAAAATCAAATTGGCGACTCCACTGGGGAATAAATGCCCTTATTGATAGTTTAATAACCTCTTAGGACATTCCATCACACTTTGCTTACTATTTTTCATTCAAATCAAGCTTAATCCATTGAAAACTGCTGCAAATTTAAGCCAAAAACACTTTTAGAATCACTCCCTGGACCATTGCACTGTCCTAAACTAGAACCTGAGATGCATCTCAGTTCCTGAATGGGAAAAGTGCTATGCATCACACTATATATCACTAGAACCTGTGATGGATGATTGAAACTCAATTTTCCGACCTAGGAATTGAGGCTTTTGACTAGTTTTCATTCCTGTTTGGTTGCTTGCTGAATTTGAACAATATCTCATCACTGAAGCCAAGTTACATCACTTAGATCAGCCTCTATTTAGATTAGGATTGGTGAATGTTTTTGTTTGTTTTTTTTTCATTTACAATCCATTTTCAAAGTAGTGTTAATGAATTTGTCGTTTCGATAGAAAAAGTGTTGTAAAATCTTCAATTTTCGTCAAAAAAGTGAAGTGTCATAAAATCCTCCTTCATATCGTATCAATTAAACTATTTTGGTGCATTTGATTTGATTTGGTTTCGTTAAAAGTGTCGAAAATATATTTTTTCAAACTTGAATGTGTCGTTTTGAGTCTTCCTTTCTCTCTTTGAAGAAAAATTGTCGAAATTTGTCATTTTGTGTGAAACATTTTAAGTCATTGTTGCATTTAGTTTTTATTCTTGAATCATTCACATTAAGGAGAACTGAAAACAAATACATGCATTTGCATTTGAGTATTTTGGTTTGTGTCCAAAAAATATTATTTAGGGAAATTTCATTAGTGTGTGCTCTTTGGTGTTTGCTTAAAAGTACTTCTATCATCTATCCCTTGTAGTTAGGATTTTCATTGGTCAAATAAACGAAAAGATTGCTTATCATTGTAGATGCATCTTTAGGAATTTTAGATCACATTTCATGGTGAACCATCAAAGGCAAACTTTTAAGAAAGATCAACTTTAAAATGAACCTCAATGAACTTAACAATGCTTTAGAATCTAACGCAACACATTTAGAGGTCTAGGCTAGAGATGTGTTCCAACATCATTAAACCTAGTGGCTACATTTTCATTGAAGGTTGGGTGGTTCCTCCTCTTTGATACAATAAGTGCTAGCATGGACTTGTACTCCCTGTACCGTCACATATATATTAGGAGACCATAATAGGCTTAAATCCTTTATCCATAGTAAACTGAGTCTGCCGCCTTATCGATCGCAATGCACTGAACACAACATTCGGGAAGATTGACTACCATACGTAAAGTCCCTGGTAATTTCTCTTTAATTTATCACCAGGTGTATACTACAGTTTTGTGATTGGTCTGGTAAACCTTTTTGTCTAGATTCTCCAGAGTAGTCACTTTCGTTCCTTTTCGACTCTCTAAAAGTAAAAGGATCATCTGAGCACTTTTCCTTTCAGGCTCATTAAAAATCAAAGGCGACTAAAGTCATCTTTAGCTTTTTATCGACTCTTTAAAACTAAAAAAGAAAAGTTGTGTCCAAGTGTCATTAAAATTAATTGACCAAAAATAACATCGCTATTCCTCAGTTGATCTTAGGTTGAAACATATGGCAACAAATCCGAAGTCCACCGATCAAGGGATTCCTTTTTATGGAAATCCTAGTCCATTTCCTTTTTCGAAAATATTGGTACTCCATATATGGCTACATTATCCCTTCCAGGATTTACCATTAGCTTGCCAGTATGGTTGTTTTCAACCTCCTTGGTTCAAAATGTCATGATTTCTCCACAATCGAGTACACCTCCAACTGGACAAAATCAACCTCTAGTTGATCCTAAAGTTGACACTTTGCCTTCTTCCTCGTTTGTTTCTTCCTCCCATTCTTCATCTTCGCGTGGCGAAAGTGTTGGTACTAGTAACCAGGTGGCTAAGAAGAAGAAGAAATGGAAGAAGCAAAAGAAGAAGAAGAAGAAAATTCAAAAGAGGGGAAACCAAGAAACCATTGCTCTCAATGCAACCGCTAAAGAGAAACTATCTGTTAAGCCACATAAAGTTTGATATCCATGCAAAAATTTTTGCAGGAGACCATCTTCTTCGAAATTGTCCTAATATTCCTGATTTCTTGGAAGAATGGTGTTCTCATTCACATCATCCCATGCCATCAACCTATGAAGACCATGTTGGTGACATACCATCAGCCATTGATAGTAAAGTTCATTGAAAGAAGGGAAAAGTTAAGTTTCCATGTAGGTTATGTGAAGGGAATCAACCCTTTCACCTTTGTCCCTATCTGGATTGTTATAGACATATTTGGGCACATCAACCCCAAACTTATATGTCGATAAACTAGGGATCTTGGACCCCTAAAACAGTTGTTTCATAACCTAAAAGAGCTTAGTCATCTAATTACATCATTCCCCAAACGTTCCACCTGAGAAACCATCCAGAAATGGCCTAAGCTGAACCATAATGAATGCTCCACTGGCATGGTGTGATGCATACTAAGTGGTACACTATCAGGGTACAATGCATACTGATTCGGCCTTCTATAGGGTACGGTGGGCAAGGATGGACAAATGTCCGAGATAGTTTGCTAGGTGTTTACTCATGGAATCTTCTAGAAACTTCTCCTATGCCACTTGCATCTCTGAATTCGCCCAGGGATGAGTAAGAGAACTAAGAAATATCCAAGTGGAAACAATTGTAACAAGTGGAATGAAACTAATCAAACCCCAAGGATGACTCACACCCTTGAACACAACTATAAATGGATCCCTCATCTAAGAGATCCAGAGGCTGGAATATTGTGAATTGCAAGGAAGTGTTGATAGTTTGTAATTGAGGAAAGAGCATTGTATTGTTGGTGTGATCTTGTTA
>APFE030379897.1:9305-31339 GCA_000404065.3 Pinus taeda
AGGAGTGGTTATGGGAAGGGCGGTGGTACCATTAGTGATAACCAACATGACCGGAGATGTGGATGTGGATTGAATGCCTTGCTAGGCCGATTCAGCTAGTGATAGCTGCATCTGGTCTCTGAATGTGTAAAGGTTTGAAGGAGCCGTTATGATCCAGGGATTGGTCAGTTCATGAGGAATTGATGAAAGCATGTTGACCGATTATGAAACCTTGGGTAGTTGAAGAGGAAAACAACCCATAAGGGAAGAAGCCTTCAGTAGACCGGTACCTATACTGGCATAACTATCAGTTCCACCTCCTACTAGGGGTATGGAGGCACTTGGTAATGGTGAATAATTGGTGGTGTAGAAAGACAACTGATCCACTCTAATGACCTTTCCATCCAATGGAAATAGGATGATATGAAAGACAGTGGATACGATGGCTATCATGACATATGTCCAACTGCAACCCAGCAACAGATTATAGTCAAGTTTCTTGTCCACGACTTCTACGTCCACCGTTACTATTTTCCCATACAATGTGATGGGAAAACTGGCTAGGTATCCTTTTGGGATAAAGGTGTGGCCATCGAAAGATTTAAGGGAGTTCGATGGCGGGGATAGGGTTAGGGAACCCAGGGCGAGCCAACATGAAGCCGACATGACGCAGGTTGAAGCACCTTCGACGATGACAGTTCTGTGTATACCTTTACCTTTCGAAGTGATATGCACTTGAAATGCAAGCTGGTGGGAAAGGGGAGGTTTACACTTGTCCATGTCAAAAATAGCAAGCATAGAATCCGTAGGGTCAATACCTCTGATAGCCGAAAGCAAAGCTTTCCATTGGCTGGGGAATGTTTGTAATACTTCGAGCACCGACATGGCCGACAGCACTTGCACCAAATCCTCTACGATATTGTACTGTTGGGTGGCACGTGCAGATGTATTGTGCATTGTGCGTCGAAGTGCCACCTTGGGGGGTTGAATTACAAAGTCCTCAACCAACCTTTCGATATGCAGATCATTGGGCGGCGATGGGTTTTGACCTAAGGATGGTTTTGCTACAGGAGTTATAAGAGCTCCATAAGATTTGGCTCGTATGGTGATTTCTACCATTTCAAATGTGTAAACGGTAGAAAATCCTTCACCAGCTAAAGGATGTTGCGAACCATCGTTACCCCCTAGCATGGGTTGCGATTGGTTGGCAATGAGATTTTGTTGTTGTTGAGTAGGAAAAGGATTGTTAAGGACAGCAGGTGTCTTACCAGAATCCCTTTTGGCAAGGTAATCTGTGCATTCTTGAATATGCAGACAACACTAGGTTATGTGGTCTTCAACACAGAGTTTGCATGGATATCTGGTGCCTTTATCCTTTTCCTCATCAGTAGGTGCAGCGGCCTTCTGTTTTGGGTTGGGCTGCTTGGATGATTGCTCTTTAGAAGGAGCGGTCTTGTTCTTATTCTTCTTGTTCTTGCCACCAGATTTTTTTGTAGACTCCACAGAGTTTATCATAGTGGCAGGAGGAGTAGTCGCTTTGGTAGAGGGGTCCACTGCCAACTTGGCAATGGAACCACCGAGTTGTTTTACAGTGACCCCAGATGTTGCACTGAAAATCTCATCAGCGTGCACTCTAGGGTGTTGAGTGGTGGAAGCATTGGGGTTACTAGGAGCATGGGGGATTATGTCGTAAAGAGTGCCAGACTGTGAATAAATCAAATCTAAGTGCTGGGCACGATGTATGGATTGGTATTCTGTGACTGCACCACTTAGAGTGACATCTCGAGCGATTGGTGGGAGTAAGGACTTAGAGAACCAGTCCGTTAAGACAAAATTAGGGATGGGAGCTTTGACTAACCTCCACCTACGTCTCCATTCATGAATATGATCAGAGATGTGGGTGGCGGTATCATGAAGAAATGAAGTAAGGAACTCTATCCCAGTCTCATAGCGGATAGGTAACTGAAAGTGCTTTAGGAACTCCATTGCTATATCATCAAAGGTATTTACTAACGTGCATGGTAACTCAATATACCATTTCGCGGCATTTCCAGTGAGGTTGTAGGGAAAAAGACGTAACCGAACACTATCATACACCATAGAGTTAGAAACACACTAGAGATGGTACGTGGTGATATGGGTGCCCGAATCCTCCCCTTATTTTCCATCAAACTTTGGGATGTCCATTGGTATTTTATGCAGGATCTGTAGCCATTTTAAGTTGTGGTAGATGGGGTCGTTTGTCATCTTGTATAAGTCGGGAATATCCAATGTTGCCAAAAAAGGTAGAGAGTTAGGTGCCCCCAACTCAGACCATGGTGACGACGGATGACCTGAGGAGCTCTGTGCTCCTCCCATCATTTGGTTCCCCATAGTGTACATGGTGTCACACTCTAGTATCTAAAGATATCTAGTGACAAGCAAGCCAATCAAAAACTATATTTCTCTAAATATGAAATTAAAAACAAAGGCAAACAAGTGTTTTAGGCCTACCTTGGGTCCAATGCAAGTTTGTGGAAGCCTCGCTCCCTCGCTCCAAATGAGCTTCCTTGAAGTGTACTTCTGCAAACACAAACAAGCAAACCAAATTAAATAGCACCTGAAAATCCAATATCATAAAGCATATTCATCATAATGATCAAGGAGATTATGAAACAAACCACATAAGACAATTTGTTGAGAAAAATGAATCTAATTGTATTAATTCAAATCAAAGAAGAACTTTACAAGCTGTGCCTTGATGCTGTACAAGCTCCTCCCAGGGTTCGATAAGAAGTCTCCTCTACTTTGACAAGTTTCACTCACTTCCCAATGAAACCAAAAGGTATGTGATCTCTCCTCTCAAGTTTAACTAGGAAGTCCCGATTCCATCAGCATTTACACTAAAAAATGTTCAGCTTCTAACCTCTCCAGCAACTGACCCAATGCCTTAATTTATAGTGAAATGGAGGGACGTTACTAGGTCCTCCTTCAAAGGGATAAAGCCCTCCTTCAAAGGGATAGCTCCTCCTATCAAGGGATTAGCTCCTTCTCTTTTGGGATGCATGAACCACCTTGGAGCAATCAATCCATGTCAAAATCCTTCTAGAAACATCTAGATTTAACCCAAAAGTGAGTTTTTTAGGATAAACTTGCGCCTTTTTGACTTTTACAGGGGTACGCACCCACCCCTTTACAAACAGAGCATGCAAATACGCGGGAAATATGAACAAACGGTGCGGGCCCGCAGACAAAAGTGAGAGAAATTGCGGAACCAGAGTAATATTGATTTTCAATGTCATTTCTCTCATTTGCAAAGCTTGACATAAAGAGCTAAGGTCTGAGACTTGATTAGGAGGCTAGTATAAGTGATGATAGACCCATACTGACTGCAAATAATCATGGTGACGATATTTTTGTGTAACACTCTTGTTTATTACATGTTGTCTTACATGTGTTTTGTTTTGACATCCCTTTTGTGCCATGTTGGAGGGATGCTCACCATCCATGCTTTCGTGTCATACTTATAGGAGTTTGATTGGGAGTTCCAAGTTATGGAACGTCTTTTAGAGCCACTCCAACGTGAGGGCATTCTTCCTTGTATGATTCAGACATCATCTCTGTGTACATCACCTTATTGACAACACTTAATGCAGTGGCCTACACCATCTTGACACCGGGGCCCAGAGACGTAGTCCCTCCTGGATGAACTCCATTATCAACGGCTTTTGTTTTCATGTGCTGATGATTGTTATGTTTCTCTTCTTTACATTATGTAGCTGTATTTGTCAATGTTCTTTTAAAATGCAATTTTATCACATCATGAAAATAAAAGATCTTAGAAAGGTCCTTCTTCACACCCGGACCTGGATCACATACAAATTCTAAAACACAAAAAATAAACAATGCGAGATCATAACACAGAAAACACATATACACATATATTTTCCCCTAGATCCCAAAATTGGGACTACTAGCTTGATTTTTGATTATGTTCCTTTCAATGTTACGATACATATTTATACACGCCGAAGCATCAAATACCATGGACCGAAAACCATCACATCCAAAACCATGTGCAAAAATCATGCACAAAACCATAGGTAGGTCCGCCAAACCTAATATAGGGTCCAAAAAACAAAATTTTCCGGGGCACTACCCCGGACCCCATAGAGGGGGGTTACCTACACCCCACAAACCCCCAATGACCCCCCCGCTACGCAATCGACACAAAAAAGGGGGGGCTCTGCCCACCCTCTAACCCCCCAGTTAATTACGTGGGCTAGTCGTGGAAAGAATATAACACAACCCAACACATATCTCTATCGACATTCAAGAGGAAATTCAGTTGGATGAGGAGGAAATGAGGTAGGAAAGATATGAGTTTTTGGACTCATATGTCATGGTAGGTATTACTTGGGTTCCTAATATGGAAAACCCATAAGGAACACATAATCGTTACCTTGATATGGCGGGTCACCTCTATTGGCACATTAAATTGTTGAAGGGAATGACATTTTTGGATAGAAGGTAGACTCAGGAGAACCTCTTGCCTCGTCTAGACGAGCTCGAATGAGCGAGCAATGATGATTCCTCTGACCCCATAAAAAAGAGGTTTAGCTCAGTAAAAACAACGAACTTTGTGTTGGTCAAGGAAGAAATGATGGCTAGGCTAGATATGGGGTCACCTCCTAGGTCACCAATTCCTTTGCCATGTCATATCGATGAACAACCCATCAACCTTGACAACTCACTTTCCTCCTAAACCTGAAGTTTCTAATCTTTCATGGCATTAATTCGTAGATTTATATGTTTCTCCACCAAAGTTGTTGGTATCCTATTTTTTGAGTTTTTGTTTAATTTTAGTAACTTATTTCTTAGACTTTGTAGAACTAAAATGCCACACCTTATTATTTTCGTTACTAATTTTCTCGTGTTGAGATAATAATCCCACAATAAACCTTCAAACCTCGAGTTCTAAACTATGATTTAATTATACTTCCTTACACTCTCTATTCTTTTGCCTTTAATTTGGTTTCTCAAGTAATAGGCTAAACCACTAGGAAAACAACTCATATCAATTTTAACTTTTTTAAATTTCAAATGTAAAAGATAACTTTAAAAAACTACATCTCTTTATTTTTTAGAATGATTATATTAACAAGATCATTCAACCAATAAATTGTAGATTTGCTTGTTATATATATATATATATATATATATAATAAAAGATATAAACGTAAGTCTATCAATATGGATGTTTAAAAAAAAGATTAAGTGAGAAATTTCTTTTAAAATGTAACATTATTTTCGTAAATCAATATATAACTTAAAAGAATGATTTATTTTAACAAGATCATTCAACCAATACCATGGAAATTTGCTTGATAGTAGTAATATCTATAATTAAAAAATAAGAAGTATATCAATATGGGTATTCCGAAAAAAAACTTGAATGAGGAATTTCTTTAAATATGTAACATTGTTTTCGTAATTCTTTTGCGTTGAATGAACTTTTATTATTAGTGTAGGAAAGATGTATAAGTAATATATAATATAAATAATAAAATATAATTTCGATGATTAGGAGAGGAAATATGTGTAAAATAATATAATTAAAATATATACATTATAATTATATTATAGAATGCATTTTAAAGTTTAATATAATAGTTAAGTTTAAATTGTAAAGGAAATAATACTTTTTAGATATAAAATTTTATTTTTTATAATTTATAATAAATTATTTTAGAATATGTTTTATAAATTTATTAAATAGAAAAGAATGATAAATTTTGAAAATTTAAATTTTTTAACAAAATGCTTTTTAAATATTTTATTTTAAAAATCAGTTATTTATTTTACATATTTATTATTGAATTATAAAATATGTTTTTTTTTAACATAAATTGAATAAAGTGATTTATGGTAACAAGCAACAAAACCATGTAATATTATATATAATATAAACAATTGTTTTGGGGTAAAAGGTGGACATGTAATTCACTCTTTTGCTTCTAACTAGGTTGGAATTTCAAAAGAAACTCGCTTGTCAAATTTGACCTTTTTCACAGTTCCTAACATGTTTTCATAGCTTCAAGCCAGATTCTTAACGGTTTTGTAATTTTTTAAACTATATTTAAAGGGAGAATCACCCCATGACGACAATTTTGCCATCAAATTCCAACCTTGCCTTCGACAATGATGCCAAGTGAATATTGGTTTTATTTTTCAATATAAGCATGCGAATTATTGTGCTCTTGATTAGCAAAGACTTTTAGTTAGTGCATTTTTAGAGAGACATTTTGCTTGGATGCATGCTAATTTGTTTAACCCTCTAGACTATATAACAACAATACATTAATTCAGGAGTAAAATGCATATGACATGGTAGCTATGAAAGAAATTTATGTGAAATAGAACTCAATATAAGAACTTACTATAGTAGAATAAAATTTACTTATAATTGGGATTCTTATCGGTTCAAATATATTTTTGAATCAAACAGTGGATTCTTAATCATAATAATTATAAAGTAAATAATATTATTTTTAGGATTATTATATTTAAAAAAATATATGGTTAGACAATGCATTTTTTGAATATAGTTGTTTCTTAAGATTTATAACTAGAAGAATAAATACATTCTAGCATTATTATGTATGGACGCATATCATTTTCATATGATTATGTAATAAGATATGGATATTAAATTAAGTGAAGGAAATGAGAGTGAAGAGATTATTTAATTTCTCTTCTTATCATGTGAGAGTGATCGAGTTTTGAAACTTCTGTATTAGTTATGTAAATTTTTCCTTTCCTTATCAATCAAAGTTGTGTGTCTAAGGACAGGTCGGTATCAATGATAAATTATAATTAGCTAACAATAAAGGTCATAATTTACTTTTACAAAACTTTATATTAGCTCCGCTACTAAGGTCCCTTCCTTAACCTACTAATCCTCCATATCTTTCCCCTCTTGTAGTGCCATAGCACCCCCATTGTTTTTTCATTATCTTTTGTAATCAATAATATATTCTATTAATATTCAATGTTAAATTAAAACTTATATTTGTTATCTTCATCATCAATATAATAAAATATTGAAATAGGGGTCAAAATTAGGGTGTTACATTTCCCTCCCCTAAATTTTGCATTATCCTTGGCGGACATATATATATATATATATATAAACAACTATGGTATGCCTCATGTGTTACATCCTACAACTCCCATGTTACTTCTTAATTCTTCAATTGTGTTTGTAATGTCATTCCCTTCTTTATAAATTTGTATGGTTGTTGGCTATGTTATACATAAGACATGTAAATTGGCTTTCACTACCTTCATAACCTCCTACGTATTAGAATTTTGACGTGTACTTATCTCAATTATTAAAAAAAAAACTTCTTATAGCCATTTTTGTTACAACAATTCTTCAGTTTAGATAAATGTTTTAGCTCCAATATGTAATCATGTATATTCGTAATACAAAATAAGTATGTAGTTCTACCCTGATACTTAACAATAGGTTTATTAATTTATTCACAATGTTGTAATAGGTAAGATTTCATCTCGATCTCATTTCTATTGTACCATCGTTGATTCCAACCATAATGTCACATGAATATCTCATAGTAGATTTGTTTAATTTTCCTCGCCCTTGTTGTACTAACCCTTTCATGCTCAAGAATCCCTTTATCTACTACATATCCCATTAACTGATCCATATTGTGAAGGTTTTCATGTACGAAAATAGAATAAAACTACTATTAGACATCCAATTCTATCCCCTAATCAATTAATAACTTGTGGAAATCACAAGGTTCTCATTTCATCATGATGGCCTTGTCACTCATATTTCCATTTTTCAATGATCATCAATTTTTCATAACTTTGTTCTCTTAACATAGGTTTCAAGTATTCCGTCCAAATATGACTATTGTAGCTTACTATTGTTTCACTATAACATCCACCATAGTTGTTAAAGTAAGCTCAAACTGATGAATTATCAATATTTATATTATTTCAAATCTAGTTCTATTATCTACAATGCAATAAGACATGATAATGAATTCACACAATGCATCCACATAATGCATGCAAGCATACCTTGATATATAGTAATGTGTTGATAACAGGAAGAGTTTTATGAACAAAAATAAGAGAGACTCACCCAATGACATGTCACAATTAGTATCACTCTCATATAGAGTAGCAACTTCCACTAGTATGCATGCCTAGTTGCCACTGAAAGGGTTGGATACAATTTAATGTTGATCTAGTCAAAAGTATTTCATCTAAAAATTTAATATGTATATATATAATTATACTTAATAATATATTCAACATAACTAGACATAGTTTTATTTAAATCAAACCGAAGAAAAGCAATTAACTACTGAATTTAAGGAATTAATTCATAAAACTTAGTAAATATTTAAGCATAAATGCATATATGAATATTTTCCGAACGCATAGTTATTTGAAAAATGTCAAAAACACAGTCTCATATGTAGTAAAATATCAATTGAATAAATAATTGAATCACAAAAAGAATTTAACCTATCAAAATGAAAAAAGAGACTACAGAACTTACATTAATCTATATTTAACAAACACACATTTAAAAATACAGCTTCTTCAAAAAAAAAATTAAATTTCAAACTCAAGATTAATAGCAATATACATATTTAATACATGATTTTCCTAACTCCTCTATTTAAGGATCCTTCCTTTAAACCTTTTTCTTAATTCAATTTATTCAATTTCTTCCCCTTCGGTTACAACAATTTCTCCTTTTTCTCATTCATATTTAGAAATTACCTACGAAAGATTGTTGGATTAAATTATATGACTATTCTTTCCAAACAATGACGTTGACACAAATTTCACATTTTATAACTCATGGAATTCTGGTTGTGTAATTGGAATTTGTTCAATAAATAAATGTTTTTTTATTAATAAACTTAAATCTCAACTATTTTTTTCATTTGCAAGCATATCCCATTCCCCTCATTTTTTCAAGTCTCCCTTGACCTTCTTGTTATACCCACTTTCCTGGTCATCAATATTATTCTCGTTTCCTATAAATATGTAAAAATATAAAAATGATAATACACGCACATATTATAGAAAACAGAAGAAATTATGAAGAATGCAAAATTACACTATTTACAATATTTTTTTTAAATAAATAACAAGTGAATGGGTTCAATGATTTATCCTTCCTAATTTTACTCTCGATTCAATTTCCAAAAATATGGAATATGATTTAGAATAACGACAAGGGACATGGGTTGACTTTTGGGTAGTGTCTATCTATTTTTAAGTTTAATATTTTAGCACCAGGTAATCTATGTACATTTACTATTTCTCTGGTAAATTTTTATTGTTAACTCACATGGTAAGGTATTTGGTCAAATAACACTCTACTCTAGTAGTTGTTGCAGTCTTTTTTTCACCTCAATTTATTTTATAAAAAACTATATATACAACTTGATGTTTTCTAATGGAAAGTTTGGTAGCAGTTGGATCGTGGTCCACTTCCATCTTGAGCGGTATCATTTTAGGCTACCAAAACTATCTTTTGTATGTGTACAACAACTTTTCCAATTGTTGCCTATATTCCTTAATGCACCCCTCTAGGGATGTCTTTGCTCTTATTGACTCTTCTACAGATTGATTTTATCTTAAAAGAAATAAAACATAATATTTTCGACTTATGTGGTATTCTTTTGTAGAAAAAGAGTTTGGATTTCCCACAATAGTATGCCAAACTTGTCGACATTTTGAATTCCAAAGAAGATCCATCATCAAGACAATGTATGAGAAAAAATAAGCAAATATGGAAAAATAAATAAATAATATTAAAAACCCTAAATAGTTGGCTAAACCCTAAACTAAAATTATTATAATTATTATAATTATTATAAATAAAAACATAAGTGAAAACTTAATGATTATATATTATTAAAATAATTAACAATTAATATATATATATATATATATATATAATTATTATAATTAATTATAATCATTATTATTATTTATAATAACTATTTTTAATGTTATAAATAAATAATTACTAAGAATTATTGAAAAAACCAATTATAATAAAATTAATTAATGTGATCAATGTTATAATAATATTAGTATAATATAGCCCCAAGAGTTAGCTTAATTGGTCAAATCAAGTGCCTCGCCAATGGGAGGTCACAGGGTCGAATCCCGAAAGCTCTCGGGGTTAGGTCAGTAAATAGGCTGAGGGGTGTTGATGCCCTTCGGGTGGCATCCAATCAGAGATTTAAACCCCTGGACGTAGCGACTACCCACTGACCAGGGTATCCGTGAACCAGCAAGTGAAAAAAAAATTAGTATAATATATTAATATATTATAACTTATTATAATAAAACATTAATTTACTAATATATTATATTGTTATATTATTATAACATTGTCCATTAATGTTTTATTTTGGAAGAATGTTCAACAAAGGATGAGGAGCGTGATCTTTCATTTTTAATGTCAGCTCTATGCTCTCTCAATCGTTTTTGCAATGAGTGATATGTTTCTCTAATATAAATGTTCTCACGAGAAAAATTGATTTTGTATCCTCCTTTAAGTTGATGATGATCCATTTAAATGTATACTATTTTGATAGTTTTGAAAATATAAAATTTTCTCTATTTCATTTTTTTTTTAAATTGATCATTTCTATTAATTGATCATAAGAGTACATTGTGGTGAGTTGATAGATCAAATTCACCTCATTTATAGAGAAAGCATCAAATGAAGAATCCAAAAATATGCCACCCATGAGGCCCTTTGAGTTCTTGAGTATTCCTTGAAGGGTTCAAATTTCATAATTATGTCTAATTATGTCATCTTATGCCTTGGCTCTTCCCAAAATCAAGCTAAATTACCATCATGGAGCTCCGAAAAAATGTGGTCCTAAATGATATCTATTCCTTTGTGTAAGATTCCATAGAAGGGATCCTGAAGGGTACTCTTATGATCTAAGTTTCTCTTCTTGGAATCAACCTCAACTATACTTCCTTTCCCATATATGTTTCCATAGTTCCAACCAACCTTAAAGCCAATGCCACGACAACTTTGCTCTCATCACATTGTTGAGTGTATCTAAATCCTGCAAGCCGAGCTCCCCTCCTTGCTTCGGGAGACAATATTTCCCGATGAGACTAGTGCCCATTTCTTAGTGAGGGTAGTCCCTTGCCACATAAATGTATGAAAAAGACAAATAATTTCTATGTAAATGCCTTTAGGAGCTGGAAGAACTAATAATTGGTATACCGGTATAACTTGCAAGACCACTTTCAGCAATGGAACCCTCCCTACAATATTTAATGATCTGAATGTCAAGTTTTCCAAATGCTTTGAGATTTTGCTACATACCTCTCACCAACAATTCATCGTTAGAGGATTTGATACCAAGGGCACTCATAGGTACCTAGTCAACAAGGAATGGACCAAAAATCTGAGGGTATGACCCAAAATCTGTTGTCTTGACTTCAGGGTATTGAAGAAATACATACTCAATTTATCCTTGTTTAGTAGCATTCCAAAAGTGTCCTAAAAATATGATAAGATGGTGTCCAATGCTCCTGTCTCTCAAACTGCCAATTCTCCAAAGATCATAGTATCATCCACAAATTGTTGACGAGGCATCAATAGATCATGTCCCAGGATCCTAATGGCTTTTAAGTGACGAGAATAAATGACAACTTTTATGGATCTCCCTAATCCTTCAGTCGTTATGATGAAAAGAAATGGACAGAGAGAGTAGTCTTAATAGAGACCCCGAGAAGATCTAAAAATTGTTGTGGAGATCTATTAAGCAAAATTAAAATTAAAAAAATAGATAAAAATGATTTGGCCTAACAAATCCATGCAACTGAGAAACCAAGAGTCTCTAACATTCCTGTGAAAAATCACCAATTCAAACAATCATATACTTTGGAGTGATCCAACTCAACAAACATCCTGAACTTTTTTTTGATACTTCAACTTATAGACAACATTATGAAAAGTCACTCTATTTCAAAAAATTTATTACATATTTTTTTTAATAAATATTTCACAGAAATTTGAAACATTTATAACCTCCTTTTCAATAAAACGACTTTTATTTAAATGCTATGAGATTTAGATTTTTTTTTCAATGATGATCTAAATTTGATTCTATATTTTTTATACAATTATATTTTATATTTTTATTAAATAAAAAAAATTAAACCATTTAAACATTTTCATTATAATTAAATTATAAAATCTTAACCGTTAATAATTACAAAAATCTTAACCATTAATAATTAGAATACTTATGCAATCATTCATCTCAAACTAAGTGTCATTAAGATCCCGAAATAATAAGTTCAAATTAACTTACCAATCACCATTGTGGAGATATCCCCAAAAAATTACTTTATTGTGTTGTTCAAATCCATGTTTATTGGTTTTCACAATGTACATGAATTTAATTTACCCTTAAAAATCCAATTCTATTCGTTTTCTTAACATATATAATTATTTAAGTTGACTTGTCCACATTCCATTTTTAATGGATTTCACAATGTATATAGTTTTTTTTTTTCTAAGTAAAATTATTCTATTGAAAATAAGAAAAATAATAATATATCGAGGTTTCGGTCTTTGCGGTGTGTAACAGTGTTATGACATGATTGTCAAAAAAAGAAACTCGACTGCCTTTCAAGGGGAAACCAGTCCGAGTTAATTTACAACAAAAAACCCGCACAAGGGTCCTAGTTCAGAAACAATTAAAACATACCAAACGGTTTGAAAAAACAGGAGTAAAAACCTCAAATAGCAAGCTTGTAAAACCTTTGTTGATTTGCAAGGCGACGCCTGGCAACTAGACATATGGGTTGGGCACTCTGACCATGCAAGGGACCCCCTTGATGTTGTATGGGTTGGGCTCTTCCACAATGCAACACACATACTCATCCTCTGCTGACGTGCCGCGTGGGATGCCACTTGTTGTTTGAATCTCTGTTAAGCTACCCTCTGTTGCATGCATGCCTAATGTGTCATCTGGGGTGCCACCAGTAGCCTTCATGCCACCTTCTCTACCCTCAGTTGCATGCTCGCTTCCAGCCAGCTCCTTGCCATGCACAATTTCAATTTCCCAACCTTCTACTGCTTTCCTGGTTCACTGTTATCCCTATTCCTCTTAGCGGCCTTCTGCTTTGCATCGTTGTTCCTTTTCCCTGGTCTGCAGTTGTGGGTCTGAGCATCCTACTCAGCCTGCGAACTTGTATACTCACTGAAGGTTATGTTAACCATGGCTACGATTTCTGGCTGACTCAGCGAACTCTGGAAGCAAAATTGGGTGGTATGGTGAGAGGGGTTAGGGGGGGTGAGGGAATTCTTTGTTTCGGTGGCAACGTTTGCGCTTTGGATGCCATGGGCTTGTGACTGCCCTCTACCACTGCGCGTATCTAGGTATCTTCCGGAGAAGGGACCATGGGAATGAGCAATGGATGTGGAGGAGAATCGAGCAGTAGAATCAGGGTTGGGCATTGCGGGGGGCGTATGCTTCCGCCTCGACTACCCCTGCATCTGCTTTGCATGCAATCTCGAGTTCTCACCATGACTGTGATCTCAGGATTTGCAGGTGGGGAGGTGGAGGATTCTCGAGGATTGAATTGGTTATGCCGAGGAAGAACAGAGGAATTCTAAGCATGAGAGGGCTTAGGGGAATTAGCAGGCGGCTCAGAGAAGGGACTAGCTATAGAGGCCAAGTGGAAGGCAAATTGGCAGACCAAGCTTTGAGTGAAGTGAGTTCCCGAGCCTAAATCAATGTAGCAGAGGAGATTGTAGGGCCTCCCCATGGTAGCACTAGAACTAGGTGTTGTAGTAGCCTGAGGGCAGAGACAATGCAGAGGCAGAGGATAATGGACAGGAGCGATGGTATGATTATCATCAGAGGCCATCTTTGCGTGGAGCTGAGGTGGGTAGTTGTAGACTGGTTGAAGATGGCACCCACATAAATGTCATTTATGGCTGGTGTTAATGCCATTTCTAGACTGATGTGCCAGGTTACAGTGGGCCATGTGGTATGGCCACATATCATCCGATTCTGCTACCACCTTACTGTCTTTGCTAAGCACCCACATCCGGAACACAATGTATATAATTATTTAAATTTACTTGTCCAAATTGTGTTTTATGTTATATTAATTTTATATTTAAAATTTAGTTTATTATACAAAAATTTAATGATATTTTTTTATTCTTCTGATTTTTGATAAAATTATTTTTTAGATTTAAAATATTCTTTCACATATATAAATAAATTTGGGTACAATAAATGGTGGACTCTAGACCCAAGTCCACAAAATAAATTAAAAAATTATAGAATAAAGAATTCTCAATAAACCAAAAGATAATTTTTTCGAATATGAAAAATATAAGAGCCATACATATTTATTTCGTATGGAGGTTGACTAAAGCAAGAATATAGAGACTAATGGGGCTAAAGGAATGCATGCGTGATGTTATCTTTTGTGAATGGACTAAAAGGGTTGACGTGCGCCAAATATGAAGAACGGTTCGAAAAGTCGTCCTCAAGAATCATAAGAAAGAAATAAAATGTTGCCCACAATATTTTTTACTTTCCCTACCTAATCATACTTTTGAATTGACTTGATTGGGTTAATTTTTAAGCTTTCGACTTAAATGAAAGATATGATACTATTTATGTGGATAAGTGTTTGCCATCTATTTCCGGTAGAAAAGGCACAAATTTCCGGTAGAAAAGTTTTAGGAATCTTTAACATGGGTTTTTTTCTACTGGATGAGGCCATTGTATAAAAAATTTGCAATCAACCTTAAGGGCCTCCACTTTATGGACCTTAATTCCATGAATCTCATTAGTCCATTTATTATTAGAGAATATGTCATGAGGATCAAACCTCTGCTTTTATCACAAAAAAATTATTGCAAATTGGCTATACCCTCCTCCAATATGATAAGTTAAACAAAGCCTCAATATGAACCCAACCACCTTAGTGTAGAGATTTAAAAATTAACACCTAAAGAGTTCCATTTAGCCAATCCTAAACCACTCTTCATTTTTAGATACAACAATAGTGATAAGCATGTGGCCTATTCGATGAAGAAACGAACATGGTGATACAGGAACATCCGAGCGCCTTAATGAAAAAAAACTAGAGAAAGAAGACACGTGGACAACTAGGCCATCTGTCAACAAAATTTAGTTAGTAAACAAATTTAAGTTACAAATTCAGTTAAAACTAAATGCATGTATAACAAAATATTAAGAATTATGATTTGTGCATCAAGAAATAGAGAATCGGTGCGTGTGAGGATACAGAGAGAGTGTAGGCAAGAGTACACAATGTAGTTGCAGGAGAATTCGGGATTAAGGCCGAGATGCCTTAAATTGTAATCGAGTTTGTATATAATAGAAATGCGTCTTATGTGAATTTATGTTTGTGTATCTTTTTGTTTAAATTGTTTTCCTTTGCTCACCGATGACCTTGTAACGCCTCTCTGTCATTCATTTTCTAAGTGCCCGAAAATACAGGGGGTTTGATTTAACAGAAGTCATTATTGCTTGAAATTCCGCCGTAATTATTATGATGTGAGTCATGGGCCTCTCGTATGACTACTGCTAAGCGCCAAGCTCTCTTGAATACAGATCAATACATTTGCGTGGATGACTTGGAAGGAGACTATTGTAAAGGAGAACAAATCCAAGGCTTCAACAGAAGCTCCTATGTCAAAGGTTGATCAAAATAAGAAGAAAGAACGAGTCTAGGAAGCAAGGAATGAAGATGGAAGTGGTAAAGATAGGTTTGGGGACTTGATTTTTATGTGTAATTCTCAAACTAAGCAGAGGCATTTCTGATACAAAGTGTTTGACTTGCCACCAGCCAAAAAGTAGCTTGTAGAAAAGGTCAAGCCCAAAATAAAGCTCTTCTTGTATGATTTTGACCCTAGACTGATGTAGCGTATCTACAAGGCGGCTTTTGTTGGAGGAATGAATCTGGAGCTAGATGTTTTCTGGAGTTCTAAAAGAAGGTGGTGTCCGTCCACGGTTTAAAGGCAAATGAATAAAGAGAAATGTTTTTGATAGGTTTCGTGGGCCCATAACCCACACGCCTCAAGAGCGATTTATTGGGGAAATGGGATTTTGGTTCACCCCAAAATTTCATCCCCATCAAGTGGTATCAGAGTGGGAAAAGATTTCCTACGGAAAGGAGTTTTTGCATGCGAAGAAAGAAGAGGTAGAGTTTTGTTGAAGATTTGTAAGCTTGTAATTTTTTTATTTTATTTTGTGAAGGTGAAAAGATTGCTGCAAACCTAGAGCAGGAGTGCTCAATTGGTTCGAGAGGAGAGAACCACAGAGATGTCGAAAGACTAAGCTCAGGAGAGAAGCTTGGTAAGGCATCTGGTAGCAGGGAGGACTTGCTATTACAGAGGTTTGGTTGCAGCTCACAGAAGACCATGAAGGCAGTTCCACTGAAGAAGTGAAACAGTGGGTAGAATTTCTAAGGACAAGGAAAATCATATGACCAAGAGGTCATAATTTGGAACTGCAGGAGTCTAATGCATGAACATCTAAGCATCTTAATGAAAAAAACTAGAGAAAGAAGACACTTGGACAACCATGTGGACAACCAAGCCAACCGTGAACAAAATTCAGTTAAAAATTCAGTTAAAACTGAATGCATGTTTAACAAGATATTAAGAATTTAGTTTCGTGCATTAAGAAACAGAGAACATGTGAGTGTGAGGATACAAAGAGAGTGTAGGCAAGAGGACACAATGTAGCTACAGGAGAATTCGGGATTAAGGATGAGATGCCTTAAATTGTAATCAAGTTTGTATACAATAGAAATGCGTCTTATGTGAATTTATGTTTGTGTATCTTTTTGTTTAAATTCTTTTCCTTTTCTCACTAATGACCTTGTAATGCCTCTTTGTCATTCATTTTTTAAGTGCCCAGAAATAAAGGGGGTTTGATTTAACAGAAGTCGTTATTGCTTGAAATTTGGTCGTAATTATTATGGATGCAAGTCATGGGCCTCTCGCATGACTGCTACTAAGAGCCAAGCTCTCTTGAATACATATCAATACTTTTGCTTGAACGACTTGGAAGGAGACAGTTGTAAAGGAGAACGAACCCAAGGCTTCAGCAGAAGCTCCTGTGTCAAAGTTTGATCAAAATAAGAAGTAAAAACGAGTCCATGAAGCAAAGAATGAAGATGGCAGTGGCAAATATAGGCTTGTGGGCTTGATTTTTATGTGTAATTCTCAAACTAAGTAGGGGCGTTTCCGATACAAAGTGTTTGGCTTGCCACCAACCAAAAAGGAGTTTGTAGAAAAGGTCAAGCCTGGAATGAAGCTCTTCTTGTATGATTTTGACTATAGATTGATGTATGGTATCTACAAGGCGGCTTTTGCTGGAGGAATGAATTTGGAGCCAGATGTTTGCAAAGTTATAAAAGGAGGTGGTGTCCTTCCATGGTTTAAAGGCAAATGCGTAAAGAGAAACATTTCCGATAGGCTTCATGGGCCCATAATCCACAAGCCTCCAGAGTGATTTATTGGGGAAATGGGATTTTGGTTCACCCCAAAGTCTCATCTGCATCACATGGTGCTTTGATTACATGTATTGGATTTAATTTTTTCAATGCTTGCAATAACACTCAATATGGGAGAATATATTTTCAATGAAAGTATATCCTTTTGAGGAATAGAAATCATGAAAGGAATGAATAAATTCCAAAAATAAAAGAATATGTAGTGTTCATGGTTAGCCTTAAATGGGTGTCATAATTTCTTAACTTATGAAGCTCACAAATAGCTTAGCAATCATGTGTAATTCTGATAGGACCAAACTACATTTCGATATCAAAATATAGAGTCATAATATAAATTGGCTAGATGTCAACACCAAATATAAGGCCACATTAGAATCCTTGACGTTAGGCTAGAGATGTTTTATTTCCCCTGTAGTCATTATGTATGAAATTAACAAGCTTAGTGTGAGGGAAAAAGCTTGACTAGCTAATTAATGAGTGGAATGATATGGCCCTATGCCAAGGATGGGACATTAAAAGCATGGGGATTGTTTCTCAACAATTCATAACTTCAATTCTAATAATTCTTCTAAAGTTTTACTAGATCTTGAGTAAAAATAGTTAGAAAAATGTAGTTGGAAAAGGCTCAAATAGTAACATGTTTAGAAAATTCTATTTTATATATCATGACGTCCATTATTATACTATGCTTAGGTTTGAATAATGTTGTTATAATATCCCTATTTATTTGAAGAGATTGAACTAGAAGAAATGCTTGTAACAATATCATGTTAATTCCTAATTTTATATTAGTAGTTCGAATTGGTGTTAAAAAATAATTAATATATGACATCTTTATTAGGTTTTTCCATTACATAAGTCCATAATTTTAAATAAAACATGAAACTCATTAACCCTAACACATTACCAATTCCACTAACCAACATACCCTTTAACCATTGATCCATTAACACAAAATATCATAAACATTTATTAAACAATCAATTAATGGTATTTACTCAATAACTTATTAACTTCCAACCAACAATGAATGACCATGGCCAATGATAGTTAAACATGGTAGGTTATGGTCAAATATAGCTATCCATAATTGACACTACTAACCCACTAACCATAAACCCTTTAAAAATGGTCCAACTAACCATAAAGGTAGGTTCTAAGCATCTTTTCTACTCATTACATGCACCATATCATGTGGAATAGATATAGCACATGATGTGAAATGAAGAGTTGGTCATGGAGATATAGGGAAAAAGGAAATGTGTCACCTAAGGAATATAGTCCATGTGATGTTATCACATTGAAGGGATCTTATTTGCAACACGATCTATACCATAAAAAACAATTTTATGTGTGACACATTAAAATAGAAAGTTTTGTGCAATGTGAATTGTTTTTATGGTCCATGTGAAATGTCAGGAAGGAAATATATTGTGAGAGTTGTGATGTATCACATGAAAATATATTTATTGTGATATAATGTTTCATTAGAGAATTTTTTTTGAATGTGAAATGGTTCTTGAAAGATTGTATTTGGAAAATACAAGGAAGAGAAACTTGATTTATAGGGACAATAAACTTTCTCTCATTAATACAAAAGAAATTCTCATTAAACATAAATAAAAACAATGGTCTCATAATGTATTGCATGAAAATAAATTTTCGGGCAAAGTGTATTGCATGAAAATAAATTTTTGGGCAATGTGATATTTCATGAAGATGGAAGTTTATTGGAAATGTGAGATGTTGTGGAGAATTGAAAATCAACTTCTGGTTGTATTCTAAAATAAAAACAATGTGGACATGTAAAGTAAAAACATTGTGGACATGTAATGTTGTAAAGGAAGAAATTTGGAAGACATAATTTTTTTGGGCTAACTTGAGAAAATTATATCTTTGAAATGAAAACTTAAAAACCCTGTCGTTAACTAAAATTTAAAATTTAAAAATTAAACATTGCCAATAGTTTTTTATTGAATAATATTTAAGTTCAAATATTTTAAGAAAAGTAGTTATTACCAAATGATGGGAAAAAGAAACGGGAAGTACTTCCATGGTACTGTGCAAGCTGCGAGATGAATATCCCGGTTGCAACCGGGAAAGCCAAAGCATCCACCACGATGATTACAACACAAACTAAAATAACATCGAGAAGAACAGATGGGTATTCATCACGGACCAGACTGTTGATGAGCATGCATTCATAAAAATGAAACAAAGAAATTGAGTATGACTGATTTGGGTTATGCCAGGCTACGGTCACAAAGTAAATGGTTGACTGTAAACCCAAATTGACAATAAAATTAAACAATTCTAGAACAAATAATTAACTTTAGATTCTTGAACAAACCATTTATAATAATCTATAATCAACCAGTATAATATGCAGCGTTGCTTTTTAGTACCTACTTATTAATCAACACTATAATATGCAATGTTGTTTTTTAGTTTCTGTCTATTATACTTAATTCATAATAAAATTTATTGTAATTTGTAAAAATAATATTATCACTATTTAAAAAATATCTATATTTATAGTGGTTTTTTAACCTACTTTTTAAAATTATATTTCTATCTTTTTACATCTAACATAAGACACTAACTAGGATTTTTAAATGACACTAACTTTCATGATTGAGCATGGTTTGTGATATATTTGAGACACAAATTTAAGATATAGTTTTTGGCGATCACAAAGATATATAGAGCAGATCCTATTCTTTATGACAACTAACATAGTATAGTAATTAGGAGATATAATGATGAAAATGAGAATTTGGGGGTTGCCCAAATTCCCAATTTCTTAAAAAAAAACAAGATCCTCGACCTGTGGGTTATGGCCCACTACGCTTCCGCTGCGCACACACATTATAACATTATAACAATACACCATATAAGAGTTGAACGCACACAACCACACATAATTTGCTAAATTGTAAACTCACGCAAGCTTATACAATACTAGAACACATTTCACATATATATACAGAACAAATTACATTCCAGGCTAAGGCATTTCAGCCTTAAACCCCAGCTCATAATCGACTACATCTTTCTCACTCACAATTTTACTCACAAATAAGATATCTCTCACACCCTATCACATTACAATTATATAAGAATTTTAGGAAGGATCAATCCTATCCTCTCGTTATTTTCTCCACAAAAGCTTCATGAATGCACGCTTTAAATATGATTTATCCTTTTTAACTCTATTTTTCTGCTTTAAATTAGGCTTTTCTTTTGTTCTGATCCTCTGGTCCAAGTTGCTTGCTTTGTTGCTGGTTGCATCAGACTCATGAGGCATAAAAATTTATGACCTCCTGGTCATATGCTTCTGGTCTTCGTAATATCTTTAACACAATTGTACCTCACTGTACCTCTTTCCGCAGAATCTTACTGCTCTGATACCACCTGATGAAAATGAGAATTTGGGGGTTGCCCAAATTCCCAATTTCTTTAAAAAAAACAAGATCCTGGACCTGTGGGTTATGGCCCACTATGCTTCCGCTGCGCACACACATTATAACATTATAACAATACACCATATAAGAGTTGAACGCACACAACCACACATAATTTGCTAAATTGTAAACTCACACAAGCTTATACAATACTAGAACACATTTCACATATATATACAGAACAAATTACATTCCAGGCTAAGGCATTTCAGCCTTAAACCCCAGCTCACAATCGACTACATCTTGCTCACTAACAATTTTACTCACAAATAAGATATCTCTCACACCCTATCACATTAGAATTATAAAAGAATTTTAGGAAGGATCAATCCTATCCTCTCCTTATTTTCTCCACAAAAGCTTCATGCATGCACGCTTTAAATCTGATTTATCCTTTTTAACTCTATTTTTCTGCTTTAAATCAGGCTTTTCTTTTGTTCTGATCCTCTGGTCCAAGTTGCTTGCTTTGTTGCTGGTTGCATCATATAATGACACTAACTTCCATGAGGAAGCATGTTTTATGATATGTTTGAGATACAAATCCAAATTATAGTTCTCGTGACCATATGGGCACATAGAAATAATAGGTTCTTATAGTTATTTGAAAAGGAAAAAATAATAAAATAAAATACAACTTAAATGCTAAAAGAAAATTAATTTAAAATACAAAAATAATAAAATATTTTTATTACAAATTATATTACTTTTAATATAACCAATAAAAATAATAAAATATTTTTATAAAAATAATGTTATAACATTATAATAATACTATAAGAATATAGTATTTTATTTAAAAAAAAAAATGATAAAACAATACTCATTAATAAGTTATTCTAAATATCATTCTTAGTCTATATAATTTTCAATTTAAATACTAAAAATAAACTAGTTAGAAGCTTAAAAAAAAGAAAAAGATATATTCAAATAAAAAAAGACAATTCAATACCCATTAATAAGCTATTCTAAATTTCATTCTTTATCTATATAATTTTCAAT
>APFE030379897.1:31902-51297 GCA_000404065.3 Pinus taeda
AATTCAAAAATAAAACCCATAAAAATAGTCAATTCAATAATTTACACCAATAAGAAAATAGGGATTTTAAATTAAAAAAAATTTAAAAAAAAATTGAAAAAAATCAATTTAATATAATGATTTCTTAAAACTTAATAAAATTTTGAATTTTTTTATAAAACAAAATATCAATCCATTTTTAACTGTAAAGTAATTACAATATTAACTGCCATATAAACTCGTATAAAAGATAACTTTTTCAAATATGAAAAATATAATATTTATTTCCTATGGTGATGGACTAATGCAAGAATATAGAGAGAGGAATGCGGGGAAAGCAATACATGGGAGCGATATTATCATTTTTGAATGAAGTGAAACGAGTAAAGTGCCCCAATTACTAATAACTATTCGAAACGTTATAAAATAAAAATCGTAAGAGGCAAATGAAATAAAATAAAATCTTATGTAGACTATTCTTTACTAGCCCCGAAATAAAATCTCATGTAGACCATTCTTTACTTTCCCCACCGATTCATCCTTTTCTATTGACTTTTTTTTAGATTGGAAAAATCTATAATAGAATTATATTGAGAGAATATAAGAGGTAGATATGAGTTTGTAATATGACGGATAGCATCATCAGTGTATAAATGGGTTAATTTTTAAAGCTGGGTTAACTTTTAAGCTTTAAAATTGAATTAAGGATTTAATACTATTTATGTAGATAAGCCTTCATTATCTATTTGAAGTAGAAAAGGGGCGAATTTTAATATAAATAACAATAACAATATTATAATATTATAGTAATACTAATATTCAGATTTATCTCCTATGGTATAATATGTTGGCCAACGAATATGTTGCTAAGACATTTGTACTATTGAGCATGTCACAAGTTCAAACCTCATTTTACCCATGCATCATTCAGAGGTTATGCAGTTGCACATAGAGGTTATAATGACAACAAATGGGAATCGACCCAATATCACGTGCATACGAGGACTACCGAGCTACTAATTTCTTCAATATAAAAATAATAAATAAATATGTAAATATAAATCTTGAGATTTAATATATTAAATCTTGAGATTAATATTGTAAAACTTAATATTATAACCTATATATTATTATGCATATTAGGATTTAATATATTAATCTTAATATAATAATATAAACCTTACGATTTTAGTACCATTATTAGAATAGTAGTTATAATAATTAATATTATTATATTTTTAATTATCATATATGTGATTAATATTATAAATTCTAGCATTAATATTATAAACCATAAGATTATAAACCCTCAAATTAAGATAACAAACTCTAACTTTAATATATTATACATTAGGATTATAAACCATAAGATTAATATTATAAACCCTAGGATTGATATTAAACCTTAGGATTAATATTGCCAAACTATTCAAACTAATATTTTAAACTATAGAATTAATATTATAACTCCTAGGATTGATATTAAAAACCCTAGGATTATAAACCCTAAGATTAATAATATAAACCTTAAGATTAATATTAAACCCTAAGACGGATCTAACATCTTTCTCCAAGGAGACGAAGCTAGGGTTCTGAGCAACCCACCTACGGCACCGACAGTATAGCAGAGAAGACCATCAAGGGCGGAGAGAGGGCCTCTGCAGCGCTACAGAGCTGCAGAGCATTAAGGCAACGCAATGGCACAACCTCTGCGGGGGGCGTCAGAGCCCTCCCCATCGCAGCATGATCCTGCGCAAACCGTTATTTTCGGTTCAGTTGACAAAGAAATCCTGAACAGGGGGAAAAAACCCCAAAATGACAATAAGGAAAATGGAAGGCGTAAAGACGAAGACAACGATTCACAAGAAGGAAAAGAAAAGCCTGAAGAAGGTCTAAAAATATCCTCAACAACGTGCAGACCAGTGGCGAAGGAACGACCACGAATAGAGCTGCCGGGAGACAAGATTGATAGACGAATAGAGTACATGCGAGATCATGCCCTCATTGGGAAGTTCATAGGGTTTTGGCCGACTGAGAAAGCCCTATATGGTTGGATAGCAGCGAAATGGAAACCCAAGGGAGATGTCACTCTGCAGCTAGGGCCGAAAGGATTCTTCACTGCAATCTTTTTCTGTCTAGAGGACAAATACAAAATAGTAGGAGAAGGTCCCTACTTTTTTAACTCAGCAGGATTATACCTAAGGGAATGGGTCCCCAGATTCAATCTAGACAAGGAAGATCTTACATGGGCGCCAGTTTGGATTAGATTATACTCTCTCCCGGATGAATACTGGGATGAGGACATCCTCAGGGGGATCGGAAATGGGGTGGGAGAGTACATCAGAGCGGCAGAAGAAACCAAATAACATAAGTACATCTCCTATTCTCGAATATGTGTTTTCATTCGCCTGAATGAAGCTCTTCCAGAGTCGGTAACTCTTGCCCATCGAGATGAAGAATGGATCCAGCCTCTTGATTATGAACATGTTCCATTTCGGTGCAGAAAATGTCATGTCGTAGGACATCTCTTTAGGGATTGCCCTCAAAATGCCAAAATCAGTACCCTTGACCCTTCAGATACCCCAGCCCAAGACGGCTTTACTAAAGTCTCAAGCAGGAAGCGCTCTCACAAAAAACCCCAAAATGGGTTCAAACCCCAGCCTAACAAATCCCATGGCCCAGTAACCAAGAATAGCTTTGATATTCTTGGAAAATCCTCTGATGAGCTCCCTACTAATGCTTATGCCAACCCTGATCACCCATCTTCCTCTTCACCTCCCCTCCATCAAAATCCCCTCCCAAATCTCCTCCCCCCATCATCATCCCTACTATCCTCAACCGAGATCAGAAAGATACAGCGGAGATCCACAAGGAAATGGAAGTTGACAGAAAAGCAGATCTCCCCCAGATTCCAGAGACCAGCATTGAAGACAGCAATCAAGTGCAAATAATGGAAGAAGAGCCAGAAAGCATAGATCTGAATGGCCTAGATATTCTGGAATTAGAACTTGCCTGCAAAAAGAAAGCATACGATTCAATTCCAGAGCACCAACTTAATAAGCTCGAAGTGATTATCTCACAAGCCTATCATCAGCACCAACTCGGGATACAACCAGGAAGCCAATGGGATGGAAATCTACGCCCAAAGGATACAAAAAAGAGAGGAAGGAAGACAAATCTGCAAAGAACGATTGAGATTGGGAATATCTTGGTAGACTCACGCAGATATGCTAAGTTGACAAAGTACTACAAGCCCTCTGTCAATGGTTAAATCATGAATCTGGTGTCTTGGAATTTAAGAAGGCTAAACAGCCTTGGAAAACTCAGGATGTTAAAAAACATGATTAAAAGGAAAAGCCACAAATGTGCTTTCTCCAGGAAACTAAGTGTAATACTTCTACGCTAGGCAGCATTCTTTCGAAAGCCTGGCCAGGATGCCATTCAGTTTTAGTAGACGCCTCTGGAGCTTCAGGAGGGTTGGCTATAGCTTGGAATACCCAAGCGGTATCCCTCACATATTTTCATGCAGCACACCATCTCATACAGGTGACCTTTCACATTTTGGGCACCAATATTCATGGCAACCTATCAAATGTATACTTGCCGCAAGACACAGGAAGTAAAGTAGCGCTCCTTGACACGATAGAAGCTCTAAGTAACAACAGAAGGCACCCACTTTGGATTGTTGCAGGGGACTTCAACATGATTACTAAAACTGAAGAGAAGATAGGAGGGAGGAACATAATGGAACCAGAAGTCGGTCGCTTCAAGGAATTCATCCAATCGATGTCCCTCATAGATATGTCGTTCTCTAATGGCACCTTTACTTGGAGCAATCGCAGGGCTGGCAAATATCAAATCGCCTCCAAACTGGATCGCTTCCTCCTCTCTGACAACGCGGTCCACTTAGGAGGAGACATCTCAGTGGCCATTCTTGCTCACACAGGATCGGATCACTGGCCAATTGCTCTACAATGGCAAAGACCAGGTAATTTAATAAAAAGACCCTTCCGCTTTGAAGGGTTCTGGCTTACGCACCCCACGTTCAGGGACTTTGTCAAGAACACTTGGGCCTCGTTCATCCCCCCAGCAGGAGAAAAAATGTATCAATTCCAACAGAAGTTAAGATTTCTCAAAAATCACCTAAAAAAATGGAACAGGGAAACCTTTGGAAATATCTTTGAGGCGCAGCAAGAGCTAACTCAGGAGCTGGAGGTTCTCCACTAAAGGATTATCTCGGAAGGGCACACGGAAGCAACTCTGGAGCAGGAACGACTCATCCATAGCCAGCTGGAGGACAGGAGAAAGCAGGAAGAAATCTACTGGAGGCAAAAGTCAAGAGTCAGATGGCTGAAGAAGGGGGAACGTAATACCAAATTCTTCCACAGAACTACAGTGCAGAGAAGGATGCATAACAACCTTCATCCAAAATCATGCAGGGGAAAAAGTAGAGACACACGAGGAAATTGAAGAGGTGCTCCTCAATCACTTTCAACAGGTCCATCAAGAGCAAATAGAAGACCGACGATAGGCTATTAGCAAAATTATCAACAATGTGCCAAAGCTCATCACGGAGGAACACAATGAGCTTCTCATGCGTCCTATTCTCCTCCAGGAAGTGGATGAGGCAATGTCTCAGCTGAAAGAAGGTAAAGCCCCAGGCCCAGATGGATTTACTACCACATTCTTTCACGCTTTTTGGGATATGATAAAGACGGAAGTCTGGCAGTTAGTTGAAGAATCCAGGGCTATGCGCTGGCTTCTCCCCTCCCTCAACCCCACGTTCATCACTCTCATCCCCAAAGAGGAGGACTCCATCACCCCTAATAAATTCAGGCCAATTGCCTTATGCAACGTCATTTACAAAGTCATATCAAAAGTCATTGCAAATTGGCTCAAACCCCTCCTTCCCGGGCTCATCTCTCCAGAACAGTCAGGGTAAGTGGAAGGACGACAAATAATTGATGGTATTCTACTCACTCACGAGATCATTCACTCCCTCAAGCACTCAAAGCAAGCAGGTATGCTTCTTAAATTGGATCTTTCCAAGGCATTTGATAAACTATGTTGGAATTACATATATCATATGTTAAAAGCTTTTGGTTTCTGCTCCTCTTGGGTCCGATGGATTATGAGCCTAATAACATCCACTCATTTTTCCATCCTTGTGAATGGCATTCCCTGTCACCCCTTCAAACCCACCAGGGGAATCCGGCAAGGGGATCCCCTATCCCCCTTTCTCTTTGTTCTCATGGCTGAGGGACTAGGCCATCACATTAAACAAGCCCTCCATTCTCATCAGATCAATGGCATCTCAGTTCACAACTCTTTAGCCACCTCTCATCAGCAGTTCGTTGATGACACTATGATTTTTGGTTATCCCTCTGCTCAGGAAGCCCTCCGTCTTAAATCCCTCCTCCAAGATTTCTTGGAAGCCTCTGGCACTCATATTAATTGCTCTAAATCGTAGGTTTTCTTCTTTCATACTCCTCCTTCGGTCAAATCTACTGTAACTCGTATCCTGGGCTTCCCCTCTGCAACCCTCCCCTCCAAATACCTTGGAGCACCCCTCATAGCATCAGCCATTAAGCAACCCGCATGGCGCTCCCTACTTGAGAAACTTGATAACCGTCTCAACCTCTGGACTTATAGATCTCTAAACTTAGCCAGTCGAGTGGTTCTCATCAAATCGGTCCTTCACGCAATGCCTCTGTACCTGTTCTCTATCCTTGCAACGCCAAAATGGGTACTAAAAAGCATAAGGAACCTTCAGCGTAACTTTCTATGGAGCAGCTCAGCTACCAATCGCAAATGGGCCCTGGTTAAATGGTCCAATGTATGCATGCCCAAAGACAAAGGAGGCATTGGGCTGAGGGACCCTGAGTACAGCAATTCCATTATGAATGCCAAGATCTGGTGGCATTGGATCACTAACTCAGATAAGCCTTGGGTCAAAATCTGGACCACCAAATATGCTGGAAGCAGACCTCAAGAAGAACTCATCAGATTCACTCCTACCGAAAAGGGATCGCTAATATGGAATGCTGCCAAACAGCATTATCAGCTAATTCAAAAGCACAAGTTCTGGGAAATCAAGAATGGACGCACGGCAAGATTTTGGATTGATGCCTGGAACCAAATGCCCAAACTCACAAGTGTTCTTCACCCTTCTTTGATACCAGATAGGCAGGAGCAGTAGCTGGAAAATGTTCATCAATTCTGGACGCAGGAGATGGATTATGGTTTTAGAAAATGGAAACAGAGCAACCAAATTCTCAACAACACAGATGCTAGGAAGGAAGAAGAGTTGAGGATTGAGCTAAGGAAAAGAAGCATAAGGCAGGATGACGGAGGGGATATCCTCAGATGGGGGTACCAACCCAAGGGAACCTACACTACCTCTGAAGCCTACAAGGTGATTTGCAACTTCCCCACACCTCCAGACCCTTTATGGAGCAAAATCTGGGAGCTTGGATCCTCGCAAAAAATCTCATACTTTCTCTGGCTGGTTGGACACAAAAAAATTCTCACATGAGATAAACTTAGAAAGCGAAACTTTCATGGCCCCTCGATTTGTCATAATTGCTTTAAAAGTGAAGAAACTCTTCAACACCTCCTGGATACCTGTCCTCTAGCCAACCAACTTTGGGATAAGGTCGGTTTCAGATACCAAAAAAGATGCAGAGGGGAAGGTGACATCATCAACTCCATACGACAATGGCCAAACCATCCCTTCAAAAGCGAGATCCTCAACCATTTATGGAGTATCATCCCGGGGATCGTCTTATGGAACGTTTGGAAGGAAAGAAACCAGTGCATATTCAAAAACAAACGATCTCCTACTGAAAAAACCTGGAACCAGATACACAGGAATATACAAGAAACGATGTCGCTTCAAGTGTGGACTAAGGAAGATCTCCCATCCACAAATAATGAACAAAACATTCTAGACAATTGGCAGCTACAGTTACCTCAAGAAACGCTCAAGAATCGCCCATCCAATAGCAACTTCAAGGACAACTGCCATTGGAAAGGCCCCCCCAAAAACTCATATAAGATTAATTTTGATGGGGCTTCCAAAGGAAATCCTGGAGCAGCTGGATTTGGTGGCATACTGAGGGACCATGAAGGCACTCCTATGCAGATTTATTTTGGGAACATGGGGTGGGATACCAACAATTCAGCAGAGCTAGAAGGGCTTTTGCAAGGTCTTTTGCAAGCCTGGAATCTCAATCTTCAACCCCTTATTGTAGAAGGAGACTCTCAGATTCTTATCTACATGGCCACCCACATACAGAACGGCTTGCAAGCAAGGAAAGTAGCACCCAGTTGGAGACTTGAAGCAAGGCTAAATGACATAGCACAAAAGTTGAGCAATAACAGAGCCATCTCCTTCATCCACACTAAGAGAGAAGGCAACAAAATAGCTGACCTCCTGGCCAATATTGGGGTAGAGACCGAACACCCCCTCCTTCTCAGAAACATGAACATCATTCCTAACAGGCACCAGCTCCAGGAATGTGAAAGCCTGATCCAAGGAGAGGTTTCCTCCATGGATACGGGTGTCAACGCGCGAGGTTGCGAGGAGCCACATGCCTAGCATGTGCCGACACATGATAGCCAAAGGAGTTTAATGCCCCTCGCCGCCGAGACGTTAAGACGGGAGGAGCAGAGCAGGAACCTTAATGAGGTTGCAGGGAACGATGGCGAGCTTGCAGAGGGAAATCAATGCGGGCAAAATTCGAGAGAATGTTTGCTGGTTTAAGAAAGAGGGAATGTTGTTGTTCTGGACTCAGAGTGCAGAGCAAGCAACTCAGATCTCTGAGGGAAAGTGTCTCCCTACTGTTGCTATTCTTGCTAAGAGCGAAGGCATTCATCCTGACAAAGATTACTGCTTGCTTGTTTATCCTGGGCACTACTTATGTGAGGTTGAGCTCTGCTTCGGGACAATTTGGGGACAGAGTTCAATTGGGGGTGGACGCAATCACATCAAGCCCTCAAGCATTGTTCTGGTACAAGTTTTGGGCGCCGCTGAAATCATGGTGGGTCCTCGAGAACAAATGCCATGTAGAAGAGGTTCTGGGCGAGGTGAGTCTTCACGCCACCCTGCAGCGGATGTCCACCATCACTGTTTTTGTTGCTATTGCCACAGAAGGGCGGGAGCCATTCCTATTCAAGCCAGTCATTTCATGGAGGCCGGTAGTTCCAATGATGGAGCGCCCCTGCTTCCAGCGTTTGGCTCAGTCATTTTTACCCTTGGCAGCTCGCGGGACAATGCTGGTACTAACGCACACATCTCGGTTCTTTTTACAAAGGCTCCTAAGGAGGACGAAGAGGGAACACAACCGGTCGTAGCAGAGGTACTTCTAGAGGGCAGTAGAGAGAAACTCTTAGTCGTGCAGCCGACATTTGCAAAGGGAAATCCAGAGAAGGAGCTTCAGCAGTCCCCTACCCGACTTCAAGAGCAGGAGAAGCTGGCCACAACACAGGACCCTATGGCAATGTGGGCAGGCATCCCAGAAGGCCAAGGCTGGAGCAGAATTATTGAGGAAAAACCTGAAGATTAGTACCCAGTGGCACACTCTATCATACATTTCTCTCTCTCAGGTCTGGTATAGGTTCTGGGTCTCGGTAGGGGCCTGGATTAAGCTAAATATCTATGTTTGTATCTTTTCAGTTCTAGTTTATGTTCATGTTCACTATAGTATGGGCAGTACGCCTTGCAAAGTCTGTAACGCGTCTGTCTGTTTGATGCCCCTGTGCGGGCCGTTTTGGTATGACTTGGAAACAACTCTATGTTTTATCATGTGGGAAGTGTTGCCCCTGCGAGGGCGAATTCTGAGTCAAGTAAAGCCACCCAAGGTGCCACAGGAGGCCCTGGGAAGCATGTCTTTTTGATTGTAATGTTTACTTGTATATAATATAATAGATTAGATAGCTTTGCCAAAAAAAAATATTAAACCCTAAGACTAATATTATACCCTAAGATTAATAGTACAAACCCAAAGATTAATATTTTAAACCCTTCGATTAATATTATAACCCCTAACATTGATATTGTAAACCTTGGATTAAAAACCAAGGATTAACATTGTACTTAAGATTAGTATTAAAAACCCTAGGATTATAAAGCCCGATATTAATATTTTATAGCCTAATATTAATATTAAACCCTAGGGTTAATATTATAAACCATAGGATTAATATTAAAACCTACGATTAACATTATAAACCCTACGATTAATATTATAAACCTTAACATTATAAACCCTAGGATTAATATTAAGATTATAACCCTTAGATTAATATAACAAACACTAAGTTTAATATATTAACTCCTAGGATTAATATTAAGATTATAAACCCTAGGATTATAAACCGTAAGATTAATAGTAAACCCTAAGGCTAATATCAAACCATAGCATTAATATTAAAAATGCTAAGATTAATATTTTAAACCCTAGTATTGATATTATAACCCCTAATATTCATATTATAAATGCTAGAATTAACATTGCAAATGCTAATATTAATATTAAAAATCCTAGGATTTATGTTATCAACACTAGGATTAGTATTATAAACCAAAAAATATTACAAAACCTATTATTAAACCCTAGTATTAATCCAAATATTATAAACTCTAAAATTATAAAACCGATTATTCTAAACCCTAAGATTAATATATTAAACACCTCTAATATTTAATATTAATAAAACTTAAGATTAGTCAATATATATTCCAAATTAATATCATATACTCTAAGATTAATATAACCTACGTTAATATTATAAACCTAAGATAAATGTTATAATCCTTAATAGTTACATTATAAAGCATATCATAAACATGGTTTATAGAATACAAAACCCAAATAATAATATTATAAACTGTAGGATTAACATTATAAACCTTCAGTTATTATATTAAACCTAAGTATTATAAACCCAAAGATTATAAACCCTAAGTTTAATATATTAAACATTGACTTTGATATAAACTCTAATCGTATAAATCCAATATTAAACCCTAATATAATAAACTCAAATATTATAAACCTTAATATTAAACCATAATTTTGTAATATCACAATGTGACATTGAATAAAGTGCAATGCAATGTAACATTGTGACAATGATTGTTGGATTTATCGTCACATCGAGACAATGTTTGTCACAACGTTAGGTTAAACACATTTTTGTACTATTATGAGATCATAGTCTTAAAGCATAATATTAAACAATATATTATAAACTCTAACATTATAAAATGCAATATTCTAAACCCTAAGATTATTATATTAAACATTAAGCTTATAAAACCTAATATTAATATTTTATAGGATAAGATTAATATTAAACCTTAGTATTAAGTGTATAAGCCAAAATATTATAAACTCTAGGATTAATATTATATACCCTAGGATTAATATTATAAGCGCTAGGATTAATATTAAACCCTAATATTAATATTATAAACTCTAAGATTAATATTATAAGCCGTGGGATGATAACTCATAGGAATAATATTCTAAAACCTAAGTTAAATATATTAACCCCACACATTATAAACCATATAATTAATATTTTAACTCTCTAGATTAAGATTAAACCCTAGGAATAATATTATAAACCCTAGGATTTATAAACCCAATATTAACTATATTAAACCCACATATTATAAACCCAAAGTGTTATAAACCCTATGATCAATTTAGGATTATAAAGCCTCAATTTAATATAAGAAACCCTAAGTTTAATATATTAAATCCTAGGATTAATATTACAAACTCTAAGATTAATATTTCAAATCCTATGATTGATATTATAATCGTTAGGATTGATAATATAAACCCTAGGATTAAAAACATAGTATCAATATTATAAAACTTAAGATTAATATTAAAAACCTCATGATTAATATTATAAACCCTAGGATTAATATTATAAACCCTAAGTTTAATATAAACTCTAATATTATAAGCCCATTATTAAAAATAGGCTTGTTAACATGTGCTAAAAAATAGAAAAAAATTACTACTATTTCGTTGTAAGAGACTTCCAGAAATTCTAGATTTGCGAACTGGTAAAACAATCCAAGTAGCTCAATGATGAATACGAATTTTAGAAGTTTTTATAAGGATGAATAATTATTTTTAATCTTTAAATAGCTTACAAAACAACTCACTTCAATCATTTAACCAATGTAACCTACAACAAAAGAAGCATGAATGGTAAATACGAAAACAAGACATGCAAATGAAAAGGGAATTCAAACGAGATAAATAAATTGTACAAGAGGGATTTAAGGCTCTAGGGATGGCCAAGCCCAAGGGAAAGAAGATTCCTATGAAGAAAACCAAGCTTTTAGAGATAAAAATGACACCAAACTTCATTATTTGAATCAATCCATGTACAACCCTACTAGAAATGAAAGTAGAGCTACTAAACAACAAGTTTTCTCCACAAGGAGACTAAAAAATGCATGCCCCTAGAGGCCAATTCGAATTGGTACCTATACAAAGGGATGAGGAATCATTCTTGTTAAAAGGAGTAAGCTTGAATCTCCAAAATCACTCAAATAGTGGATCTAGTTCACAACTCTGGGAATCTGCAATAAATGACAAGGAACAAATCCCTAGATTTTCTCAATCAATGGAGCTCCATAATTTGTTAAATAATTTCATTGTAGTTTGTTCATTTATTGTCCAATATTGATCCATATTGTAGTAAGGATCAAGTTCTTGTATTATCTCATTGATAATTTACTCCATATCCTCTCAATATTATACAAAAATAAATAATACTAGGCACTTCATATGAAATTATCTTTAAACCTTCCTAAGAACTTATTAAAGCTAAAAAAAAAAAAATATTAGATGTAAAAGGAGAGGTTTAATGTAATATCCCTCGTGAAAATTCCATGTAAAAATATATAAATACCACGGATGATGGGACATGTATTCCAAGCTAAATGGTGGGCAGGACATCCTTGTGGGTGTTCATTTGGTTGTTTATGGCTAAGTAAATTGGAAATGGAAATGGATAAGGCATTAAAGAGGCAAAAATCTATTTTGACACATTTATTTATGAAAATAATGGAAATTAGGAAAAAAGTAAGGTGAAAGGTCATAGGTTTCATGTGAGGAAATTTAAGGAAAATAATGGAAAATGAAAAAATAGAGGCCTCATTAATAAAAAGGCTTCTGAGGATTAGTGGGCAAGACTTGGTCAGTTTAGTGTTGGAGATATCTTCTATTCTCTATCTCTCTCATATTCGAGGATACTTAAAGTTTTCTTGGGGCACTCTTGGAGGGGTGGTACACTTGGATTCCTGGAGAAAAAAGGAAAAGGAAGAGCAAGAAAGAACTAGAAGGAATTAGGATCAGTAGCTACATCATATTTTCTTGCAGGTACCGAGTTGCATGTATGTTCCCTTCACTAGTTTTTCCATGCATGGTAAATGCATATGGTTTCTTGGCTACGATCTGCCACTCGCATGGAGGATGGCCTTGGTTGATAGTGGATTTCCTATACATTCCATTTCTTGGTTAGACATGGTGATTGTGAGTTTTCTTTTATTGTTTTCTTTTGGTTGTTTCTCATGTTTCTTTAGCTTGGATTGAGTTATTAGTCCTGGAAGCCCTGGCTGAAAAAATGCTTTGGAAGCCCTGTAACAGGTTGGGTTGAGTTACTAGTCCTGGAAGCCCTGCTTGGAAAAACGCTTTGCAGGTGCTTAGTGGATTGAGTTACTAGTATTGGAAGCCTTGGTTGGACAAATGCTCTAGAAGCCCTGTATAAGTTGTGAGTTGAGTTACTAGTTCCAGAAGCCTTGGTTGGACAAAAGCCCTAGAAGACTTGGATGGAGACCAATCTGATGATGGTTTTGGTGATGTAATACCATGAGGTTGAATCATTGTTTGATGAGTTAAGGTGGATGGCCTTTGGAAGCCCTGGATGAGTTTTGATTGATGTGTTTTATGATATCCCACATTCATGCTCATAATAGGCACGGGGGTGAATGGTTGAAGAGAGATTTGGCTCATCCATTCTCTGTCGAGTGGAATGTGGTAGTCCCATATCCAGTTGGTTCATTGCATTCATTAATGAGAAATATTTTCATTGATTTCCATGTGTAAAGGTACTAATGTATTTATGGTTTCGATGGTTATCATGTTTATTGTATTTTTGTTCCTATTATGATGGTTATATGCACATTTTATGAAAACAATTATGTATGGATCTCAGCATGTTTTTACTTGTATGTGAATGGATAATGTGTGTTTATGACCTAATAGATGATAATGCAGCAAATGGTATGAGGAAGCAATGGTTCATAGAGATTCTCAAATAAGTATGAGATCCCTATGCTAAACTTTGTTATTTACACCTGTAGATTACATGACGTTGATATGTTTGACGAAATGCTTGTCATGGCTAGTTAGGATCCAGTCAAGATCTTGAAAAGTATTTTCTTTAATTCCGTCATTTCCATGTTAATTTACCAATCTGAAGTGATGGTTTAGTTCTGGGTAGTAACCTAGGCTATGGGTCTGAAAAATTGGCTCAAATCCTGGAGTCGCTAGAATAGCACTCATAATTTGGGTCTTTGGTCACTGGCAGGCAAGCTTGTGGGAGAGACATTGGGTTTCTGGTCACCGTCATGCTTACAGCATGGGAGGGACTAAGCCTTGAATTATCCAAAATCTTAATGGAACCCCAAGGAAAGTTGTCTAAAATATTGGATTGGTTCCTAAGGGTCATGTAGTTGATGATTGATGTCTAAATGGTTTTTTTCCATTGGTTCCACTTCTTTAAGGTGACTTAGGAGGTCAAATCATATCATAGTGGCCTCTCGTCGCATGTTTACCCCAGCTGGCCAGTTTCTTGGATAGATATGGGAGGAGGGTGTTACATATTGGTATCAGAGGGTTGTTGCACTCTCCATGGTATTTGTGTTGATCATGCTTTCATGTTGGTTGCATATATGTTCCTTACACATGTATTCCATGTGCTTTTTGCATTTGCATGGTGTTGATCATGGTTGCAATGATGTCTCCATATGAACTTTGAAGGTGTTGTCATGGAGTATGCCTTCACGTGTGTATTGTTGATCATGCAGTGCTAGGAACACAAGTGTTCACATGTTATCAAATTGTTGTGATGTGGTTGTTGTTGTCATGCATGAGGCCATGGTTTGAGTAGTTTCTATGGTCATGCATTGATGACTGGACTCTAGCTAGAATGATGTGTATATGGTTTTGTTCTCATGTGTTGTACGTCTATATGTAGTTTTTATGCATGTATGGTCATGGTCATAGTTATGCATGAATAGTAGGTAAAACATGCCTTGTAAAGTCATTGTATGCAATTTAGGTCATCATGATGATATTGTTTGTTATGATGCTAATGTGCTGGATGAGATAGAACAAGAGATGCAGATCATTAAAGTGAAGTTGCAACATTGGACCTCGAGGCAAGAGAAAATCATCATACAGTACTGTATGTTTGGCATGCAAGTATGTAAGTTAAGGATTTTTGTATGCATTAGGTTTATTTACATGAGTTTTATGTACATTTTTTTTATGTTATTGTTACATACATGATAGAGGATGGTTGATTAGTATATTCATATGCATATGTGTCAAATAGTCATTTATAATAGTAACTTATGGTTGTATGCATTCCTATTTTTGTTTATGTTAGATAACTTGATGATCATGTTATATGTTGTTGATGAGTATGCTATAGGTTAACTTGTTGTTGTTATATGTTAGTTAACTTGATGATTAGGGTTATAACATTAATATCTTGATGCTATATGTATCATGCTAAAATGGATTGGCCTATGAAGATGGTTAGGGTTATGAAATTCAGGTATGAGTCGACTTATTGTGTTGCATTGTGTGTTACTAATCTAGACCGATCGTACATGTGTGATTTCTATGCATAAGTGATAAATTCTTATGAGTTTATGATGTGAACATGCTAGTCAGTTAATGTTATGGATATTGTGATCTTATTTATGTTTGAGTTGACATGTTGTAAATTTATATCTTCCTAACTAGATTGATTGTTCAGATGAGATGGCCTCCCCTGAGGTACACTAAGGTATGAGTTTGCTTATGTCGTATACTTGGTTCTTAATTCTTGATTATGTCGTTTATTTGATGTTGAGTGTTTAGTGTTTATCACTTCATCTAGTTGATTTATTTAACATAGTATGTTTTCAAGTTGGTTTGATGTTTGATGAATTGCATAATATGAGTATGTGTTTATAAGGTTTCTTGTTGAAATGAACTTGTTTTAAGAGGATTGTACTAACACATATGTGTTGAGACAATTGATATGTACTTGAGTATAGTAGGTGATAGTTGTAGCATTGTGTCTAAGGACTATGATTTGACTATGAATTATGACATGATTGTTAGTCTTCGTAAAGGTTGACCTCAAATTTATAGATATGATTGTCTTGATATTTAGAACATGTGGTTGACACGTGTGAGCAATTGTAGGGTAACATGTTAGGTATTAGCGTGACGAGGTAATAATTGATGTGTCTATATAACTAACACCCGTGTGACGTGACAATATATAATAAGATTCAATTGTAAGAGGGTAAAGGTAAAAGAAAGGAATCAGGTAAGAATTCCTTTGGCTATGTTTGGAAACCATAATTCCAAACGAATGACTGCTTTGCATATGTGGAGTCTTCCTAACCTTGATTTTGTTTGAAATTATGTGGATATGTGCTAGATTCATGAATGTGTAATTGATTGGTATATTAGCTGGTCTTTAGTTACAGGTGGATTTGTCAAAGTATTCAAGTCCCTTTGAGAGATGACATGGATGTGTTCAGTTGCAAGAAATGTGCTTGGCACAACAAGATAAGGTAACTGATGTATTGTTATGTTTATTTATACAATGAAATTTATGAGTTTATGGAAATATAATGCAAGGAACTGCATGGAAAGGAGAGGTTGCAACAAAATATTGAAGAAGGCTTGGGTTGAGCTTTCCCTGGGAACCCTGGGGAATGAGTCATGGTGTCTATTTTTAGTCTTGTGCTTTTAGGCTACTTTTATTTGTTGTGCTTGATTGTGGTTTCATTTTCATCTTCTGCATGGCCATGCCACTTGGGTTATGGTGTCGTTATTGGTTTCATGGTTTCCTTCTTGGTTGTTTATTGTCTTGCTTTTTATGTTTTGAGTGTCTTAGGAATTGGTTGGGGAAGAGGAAAGTTGATGGAGCTCTGGGAGAGATGTGTGGCACCCAAAAAGTAATGTAAGAACTTAGATGAATCTTTGTGCATGAGTAAGCACAATGGAAGGTAAGATTATGATAGTTGGTTGGACTGGTTGGGTCCATTGTGGTAAACAGATGGTGGTAGTACAGACATGAGAAAGGTAACCAGAAAAGGTAAAGTGTATGGATCTAAGGTGTCAGATGCCTTGGTTATGTTGGGAGCTATTTTTATCAATGTCATGCATGTTGTGAATGAATAAAATGGTTTCTCTTAACCTTGGCATTGATATCTAGTATTTATGGTGTGATCATGATTGCTTTATGCTAATGATTGTATGCATTTATGTATGTATGCATGTTGTTATCTGACAGGGTCATCATGGATCATGATTGTTTTATGCTAATGTTTATGTATATGTATCCATGTGTCTATGTATATATGTCATTTTATGACAGGGTCATCAGGAATCCTTCTGGTGGAGGAATGATTTCTTACGCAGGAAAATGACATGAAAAGGTTCCTGGTTTAAGAGGAATCAAGTGGAAGAGTAGTCATGAAAAATATATGAGGTCAGTATCATGTGGATATGAATGGATATTATATTATTATAATATGTCTATGTTTATGTTATGACAGGTAAATCTGAAGGATACATCAACGAAATGAAAGAAGGGTGGTATGTGGCATGCTATGATAAGCATGGATGGTGGAGAGACACTAAAAGCAAGGTTTCTTGGTAGAGAAAGTGTGGTTTTGGATGTGTGGTACTACTATTGTGCACATGTTGTATATGTTGTATATTTTACATTTGTGATGTTCTGCACATGCGGTGATGTGCATATGTAGTGTGTGTACATGCTGATTATGTAATGTTATGTACATGGTGTAGTATAGATAGTGTTGTATGAATTTTTCATATTCAGTGTTGGGTATATATGGTGCTATGTACATGTTGGATACACCGTGATGTGTACATATTGTATTGTGTGCATGATGGATATGCGGTGTTGTATGAATATAGTGATTTGCGCATGTTTGATATGTGGTGTTGTGTACATATGATGTTATGTACATGTTTAAAATGTAGTGTTATGTAAAAGTGTTGTTGCGTGCATGTTGTACATGTGGTGTTATGTGCATATGGTGTGGTGTGCATGTTTTAACAAGTGGTGTTGTGTGCATGTGGTATTGTGTACATGTTGTACAAGTGGCATTGTGTGCAGGTGGGCTTGTGTACATGTCTTGCATGTGGCATTGTGTACATGTGGTGTTGCATACATGTCGTGTGTGTGGTATTGTGTACACATTATGCAATAGTCGAGTATATAGATGGCACTGTGTATAAGTTGTCCAGGTGATGTGATGTACATGTGATGTTATGCAAATGTTGTGTAGGCGGTGCTTGCTACATGTGGTACTGGTGTACGTGTGGGATTGAGTGCAAGTTGTACATGCTGTGTTATAGGCATGTGGTACTATGTATGTGCATTATGTAGTCATGGTATCGTGGCAATGCATTCATTATGCTACACTCTAGATACGTATTTGTGGTATGTTGTACATTAGGTGTAGGTGCATGTATTATGTTGTATATGGATGTAGGCATATGTATTGTGTTGTGTTGTACATTAGGTATAGGTGTTTGAGTTGTGTTGTATAATTTGCGTACATGTATGCATTTTGTGGTGTCGCACATTGTGTGTGGATGAATGTCTTATGATGTACATTGTGCATGTATACGTATGTACAAAGGGTGTAGGTATAAGTGTTGTTTTCAGGTATAGGTGCGTGCCTTGCATGGTGTTGCATGTCATGTGTGGTTGTATGTGTGTGATGCACACTATGCATATGTGCACGTGGTGGAGGATAAGGCATTGGGTGTTTGTTGCGTGTGGAAACTGATCCGGTATGTGTACAAAAGAAAAATTGCAAAAGTAAGGATCAATGAAGGATAAGTATCGGTATTGTATTTCAGTTTTACTATGCATATGATTTATGATTCTGGTTTATGATGATTACATGTGATCTATGATTCTAGTTTATAATGGTTACATGGGATTTATGATTTCGATCTATGATGGTTATGTTTTGAGCTAACTCGAAAAGATATTTGTATACATTTTGATTTGGTTAAACATGCTTGTTTGACTTGTTGTGATAGGAAGTAAACATGATTGCAAGTGTACCTTATTGACAAACTACCAATGAGGTATGATGTGAATTTATTTCAATTTATTTTAAATCTAATGGAATTTATGTTCTTGGTACAGGAATGCATGAATTGCCCAGTTGGGTGATTGAAATCAACTACAAGAATTTGCAACAACAAAAGGAATTGGAAAATGTAGTAGTATACTAGTAAACCATTCAGGAATATGGCCATTGTCAGACATTGGTACCCAATAGTTCCCATTGATTTCCATTAGCATGTTATGACTGGTTTCATTGTTTTGAGACAGGGATATGCCTTGCTTTTTATATCTTTTGATGCGAGGAAGCATTGCTAAGAGATGGATTGCTCAAGATGGGGGTGCCAACGGAACTTGGAAGGTGAGTGACTGCACAGAAGGGGTGACTGGATTTCTCAAGGGAATATTTAGTAGAGAGGGGAAGTTCATTGATGGATTTATTTTGGTCATTAGAATTTCCAGATGGAATCAGATGCACATTAGGAGTGTGCCCTAGGACAATGAGCTGGTAATTGTTCACTGAGAGGACAAGTGGTATAGGATTGTGGTGATGGACATTGGATGCAGATTTGAATTTGCAATGGATTCTAGACTCCTTGGGAAGGAGGTGGATCCTGGTAGTACTTTTGAGGGTGGAAGTGTGGGCCTCCGGATTCCATTGTTGCAGATGAAAATATGGTATCTTTTATTTGTTGGTTGATAAAATGAGTATATGCATATATTATTGTAAATACTCTATCGAGTTGGATTTATAAAACTCCATGGGTAGTATGGTTATTTTCTGGTTGAAGAAATGTGTATGTGTATATGTGGTTATTATAAATACCATAATGAGTTGTGTTATAAAGCTCCACTATGTGGTATGTTGTCATGATGTTTTTTTTTTGTAGATGGTCATTGTAAATACTGCAAAAAGCTATGTTAAAAATATCCATGGGAAGTATGTTTTGTTTTCAGTGGTCTTGTTGGTTATAGGTGTAT
>APFE030379903.1:0-16541 GCA_000404065.3 Pinus taeda
CCCGCCTGGCGCCCTCACCCGCCTCACCAGGCCGGCCGGGTGAGGCAGGTGAGGGTGCTGGGCAGGCGGGCAACTGAGGGTGCCCTCAGCCGCCCAGTGCCCTCACCCACCTCACCTGGCGGCCCTGGTGAGGCGGGTGCATCGGGCAGGCGGGTGAGTTAGGGCGCTCGAGCAGGCGGTGGGTTGGGTTGGTGAGGATTAAGGGGGTAGGGGCGCGGGGTGTGGGTGAAGGTAGTGAGGGTGTCGAGAGGGGGGTTGGAGGTAGGGGACAAATCGGGCTGTGGCACCCACCCTAGCAGTTCACCCGCCTACCGCCGGGATTGGGTGATTCTGAGAATCACCCTACCCCATGATAGGCAGGCGAGCCGTTGGGCCGCCCCCACACCCTCTATCGCCCCCATGTTCTCACACCCCGCCCGCTCGCTCGACCTCCCCACCCACCCCATGACACCGCGACAGTCCACCCACGGGTATTGGGCGATTGAGTTTGATTGGGCCCACCATGCTTATGACGGATGTAATTGTTATTTTGGCTCAAAAAAATTATTAATTTAAAAAATAAATAAAATAAAAATAAAATAAAATCTTTAAGGAAAAAAATTTAACTTACATTTCAACTACGAGAATTCTTCGTTGAATATGTTGTTGATAGCAATGTAGCTGCTCCACAAATTCACAAGTCTTTAAATGTTTTTCAGAAAGCTTGGATGTGATGTGAGTAATAGTGATAATGAAATTTTAATATATAAGTGAAATTACGGAGATGTTTTACCATATGGTTAATGTGGGATAATTTGTTTTAAAATATTATAAAGCGAATATTGTATAATTGTTTTACAACGGGTTGAATGTGAGATAATTTGTTTTAGAATATATTATAAAAATCTAAAAAATAAAAATTCAATTGTTTGGTAAATATTATATACTCTAACTATTAAAATAATTAATGTAGAAGTTGTAGTTTACAATTTTAATTTTAATGATTTATTTCATAAAAAAATTTAGTTTACATTTTTCAATAAATTGTAGAACAAAATAATGAAGGTAAATAAATCTAACAGACTTTTTGAAGGGAAATATATTCGCGAAAATTTTTGGAGGGAAATATTTTCGCTTAACTTTTTGGAGGGAAAATTTCATTCTTTAAGCTATATAATATCTTCAGGAGACTCCATTTGTATCATTCAACATCTTCTATTTGAAAGGAATGGATTGTTCTGATAGTGAAGTTTCGATTTATAAACCATCAACATCTTCGTCGCGTAACAACTCTATTCATATTGATGAATATAGCAGGAATTCTTCCACTATGAATAGAAAGTCAATTCTTCCACTTAGTCCTGATTTTAAGGACTATGAGAGAAACACTGATGAAAGAGGGGATGAATAATTTCAAATAAAGAAAGAGTCACAGATTCCACTTAGTCCTACTTCTAAGGACTATGAAAGCTGCAGTGATAAAGAGCATGATGGTGAAGTTCAAAAGAACGGAGTGTCACGATGTCCACATAGTCCTAATTCTAAGGACTATGAGAGCAACAATTTTGAAGAGCATGATGGTGAAGTTCAAAAGAATGGAGTGTCATGGTGTCCACTTAGTCCTAATTATGAGGACTATGAGAGCAGTAGTTTTGAAGAGCATGATGGCAAATTTCAAAAGAATGGAGTGTCACAATGTCCACTTAGTCCTAATTCTAAGGACTATGAAAGCAGTGGTGATGAAGAGCGTGATAACGATTTTCAAAAGAATGGAGTGTTGAAGTGTCCACTTATTCCTAATTCTAAGGACTATGAGAGCAGTAGTGATGAAAAGCATGATGTTGAATTTCAAAAGTATGGAGTGTCACGGTGTCCAGTTACTCCTAATTCTAAGGACTATGAGAGCAGTAGTGATGAAGAGTGGGATGATGAATTTCAAAAGATTGGAGTGTCACAGTGTCCACTTAGTCCTAATTCTGCGGACTATGAGAGCAATACTTATGAAGAGCGTGATGATGAATTTCAAAAGAATGGAGTGTCATTGTGTCCTCTTAGTCCTAATTCTAAGGACTATGAGAGCAGCAGTGATGAAGGACAGGATGATGCACTTAGTCCTAATTCTAATCAGTATAAAGATAGCAGTGACAAAGGATAGGATGTAGCATCTTCAATAAGTAAACAGTCACATTTTCGACGTATTCCTAATTCTATGGACTATGAGAGTAGCACTAACAATGCACATGAGGAAGAATATCCATTAAACATCGAATCAGATTTTCCATTCAGTCCGAATTCTAATGACTACAATAGTAGCACTGAAGAAGCAGAAGACGAAGAATATCCTCCAAGTCAATATTTGAAAAGCAGAGTTGATCATAGTGTGGATAACATTCCTCTTAATGATGATGAAAAGCCTTATAAAAATGATGATCCAATGATGGAGATGTTGCCAAGAAATATTCTATCGAGGAGTAGGAGAAGACCTTTTCGTATCAATGCAAGTTGTTCTAGTTATACAAGGGGTAGATCAGAATATCTGACGAGAAGAAGTTCTATCAGTGCTCTCATTTCAAGTGAATGTTGCCAAAAAGATTGCTTGAAACATATGGATTTCAAATTTTCATTAGAAAGCAGGAAGAGATATTTGTCAATGAATAAAAGCATGCAAAATTCATATTTAGTTGGGTGCATGCAATCTACATTGTCAGGTTATGATTATCATATTGGGACTTTATTTATCTGTAGAAAATCTTTCAAAATATTTCATTTGATTGGGAATTTTCGTCTCTCGAGAATTCAAGAAAATTTGGAAAAGGATCCCACATTTTATTTGGAAGTACATCATAAAAGACAGTTTAGGCCATTATCAAATACTACAATGTCATGGATGAAAGATTTCTTTTCAAAGCATGGAGAGTGTATGCGAAATAGAGAGACAATACATATTCCAGATAATTTTTCAAGACGAGAAATCCACAACTTATACAAAGAATACGCAGAAGGTGCTGAGGGACATGGCCAGTTTATTACATATCAATATTTTATGAAAGTATGGAAGAAAGAATTCAACAATGTCTGTATTCCTAAGAAGACAAGGATGGGGATTTGTAGTACATGTGATTCTCTAAAATAAAAAAGGGACAAATGTGAAGGGTTAGAAAGAGGTAAGCATTCATAACTTTAACTTTTAAAATTGTATAGTCATCAACTATGAAAACATATTTCTTAATGATTTTTTTTTTATGTTGTGTAGATTTAATTGTCAAAGAACTTTAGGATCATTGTGAACAACAAATAAATGAAAGGAAGAAGTTGTACAAGCATCAAAAGAAGTGTTATGATAATCCAAATAAATATTTGGGTTTGATAATTGATGGTATGGACCAGAAGAAAACACTTTTACCACATTTTGTTCGCACACCCAAAAATTTATAGGAGGAAAATTTTATTCAATTTCACTTGGTTAGTTGTATGGTCTTCAATGGGAAAATGGTTCCAAGGGTGTAATTCACAGCTCCAAATATTCATAATGATGCAAATCTTACCATAACCATAATTCATGATATGATTTCTCATTGGTCTGGTACTCTTCTTGAAGTTTTGTATCTACAATTGTACAACACTTGCCGTGAAAACAAAAATCAAGTTGTTTTTGGATATCAAAACATGCTTGTTGAATTGAGAATTTTTCAAAAGGTAAAGGTTGGTTTCCTTCTTGTTGGGCATACTCATGACCATATTGATCAGATGTTCAGTTGTTTTTCAGTCATATTGACGAGGAAGCAAGTTGGGAGCTTGTCATCACTAATTGAATGTCTTAAGAAATCATACATGCCAGAGCCTACTTTTGATGTGTTGGAAGAAACTGTTGACATGCGAAGGTTTATTCTGGAATCATATGGTGAGGGGAAATGCATTGAAAAACTTAATGACATTAGCTTCGAACATCAATTTCGTATCAAAAAAATTGATGGGAAAACACTAATATGGGGCAAGAGGTATTCAACTACTACAGAATGGGTACCATCATCAGGTTTGCAATTTTTGAAGTTCATTCTAGATCATCCAATATTTGCATCAAAAATATTGTTATTACCATCAGTTGGTGAAGTTCAGAATGCACTCAGACAAAATAGAGATACAAATTATTCTGATTGCCTGGAAGAAATTAAAAAATGTATTAGATATACATATGAGTACTTTAACATTGTTGATTCAGTTTGGTTGGAGTCATTTTTCAATAATCAAATTGATATCATTTCAACAAAAACAAATGAAGATATACCTTTGAAAAATCCATTTATTTGGCCACAAAATGTGTCAAATGAACATGAGGAAAGAAACATTGTTGAACAGCAACAATCCCAAGGTATTATTAATTCTTCACAGGCAGAGAAAAGAGAGATGTATATTGGTTCCAGAAGCTCTCGTGCACAACGTGAAGCCATGGAAGACCTTTACAGGGGTTTAGTACATGATATTAAGGAGGGTTGCATGATTGCAGTGCTAGCTGGTGGAGATCTCAATGGTTATCCATTCTAGGTTGCTAAAGTTATAAAGGTCTTTACAGAAAATGAGGATGTTACAAGTGTTGAAGTACATTGGTATGCCACAAATACACATTCATTCAATGGTGTATATAAGCCAGAGATGGTAGTTGACAAAAAAAATGGGAGAAAGAGAAAAATAAAGGGTACAAATATAAATCGTTACCGCACAGACATATTAAAATTGGAGGATGTTGACATACTTGTTTATGACTTCAATTTAACAAAGAGAGGAACTCTTCGCTTCAAGATGACAGAGATTCTGAAAAGGTTGTTACCAGAATGAACAGTGTTGAGATGGGAGTTTACTGAAACCAGTCATAGATCTAGAAGAATTTTGAAACTTGAAATGTTGGGCATGCATGTGGACTCAGATGGGGCACTAGTTGATGAAAAAGAAGAATATGGAACATCTTCGTCAGCATCCAGTCACTCATCTGAAGATGTGAATTCTGATGGTGTGCAAGAAAATATGAGGGATTTTGAATAATTGTTTAAGATAGTTTATATAATTGATGTATGCATCGTATCTTGAAATAAAATTGATGATTTCCATATGGTGTTAAATGAGAAGTTGCGAGGCATTTTTATGTTGTTGGATTATATGTCTTAAATATGGTAATTTTTATTGTTTAAAATATCTACAGCACAATATTAAATTAGAGATATAATGTATGTTTTATTCAATATACAAATAATGACTTTTGAATTCATTTAGTGATGTAATTCATTCATAATGTCATGGTTTTTTAATTTTATAGTTGAAAAAAATTTAATTTCTTTTGTATCTAACATGTTATGGTTGAAAACATGTTGAATTTATGCTTAGGAAAGAAAAATGATATTCTACCAGAAACATTAATGTGTTTTTTCCTTATAAACAACTTTATTTGGCACATAAAAATTTGGTTTTACTAACATTTTTTAAAAAGTTTGAAAATTGACCCTAAAAAAAAAATCATTGTTCCAGTATCATAACTTTCATTTTGAAGCTATATTTTGCATGAAAATTTCGTAGTAAATTTCGTAGTCACTGCCATTTTTAAAACATGTTCAAATTCACCCATAAAAAATAAAATCATCGTTCCAGTATACACACTTTTCATTTTTAGCACTATTGTTGATGTTTTTTAGGGGTTTTTGGGCCAGAGTTCCCGTTTTGAGCTTATAGTTCCCGTTTCAAAGTTTACATAGTTGATACATGAGTGGGGTGCCAAGCATCCAAATGTTCTGAAGAAATTGGTCAAGAAGGACAAAATTTTTCCCAATATGGATAGAGTACCTGGCATAGAAACACGGAATGCCTTATTTGGGTGTATTTGTATATATCATAGGTAAGGATGAAATCATGTGGGAGATAAATTAGTAGAATGAGAAAATTGAGCAGGAATTAAGACAAGAAGGCTTGGAAGTTACTAAGAGCATTATTCTAAAGTATGCAATTGCACTAGCTAAAGTTCATATGAAGATATCCTGGTTGTGGAACCGTGTAAAATCTAGCTCCAAATCAATTTTATCAGAGGCATTGGAGGTAAAGATGTGATATTTTGTTGAACTACCTATTCGATTCAAGGTTATTGCAATCGAGTTCATAACTTCGCACTCATATATCACAAATGAACTCCATGTTGAAGCAATTGATTGGTCTCTTTCTCCTCTATGAGGACATTTTGTCTTATTATAGTTTTTTCTTATATAGACATCATCTTATATGTAATTTTTCTTTGGGAAATAATGACTCTAATGTAAAAAAGTCCAAGAGACACATGTGGAATGTAAAGAGTTATATGTATAATGTGAAAGGTTATATGGAAGCCCATAGGTCATAGAAGTTGAAGAGTCACGAGGAAACTCAAGAGTCATTGTCATTTCTTATAGATAGGTCCTCATAACTCAAACATAAGGGGTTTGGACTTTTAGAGTTTTGGTCTTGGCTTCTCTAGTGGTGCATAGGAGAGAAATTCATTATTTTGAGAAGCAATTTGTGTCTTCATGTTCCACTATTGGAACTAGTTTCTCATCGCTGTAACAATGTACTTGGAATCTTTCATAAATCATTAGAGGCTCTTCAAGCCATCACTCTTTCATGAATGTATCATGAATGTAGTAAGACTATTCTCTATATATTTGCAGTATATGTTTATCTAATACATACTAAATATAATTAACTATTTTTTTCCTTACGTATGAATCTTTTTGGATGGGTGTTGTTTATGATTTAAACTAATTTGCAAGTTAATCAACAAGTATTTTCTTTTCTCTTGCATGTCTCTCTTATGATATTACTATTACTTCCCTATTAGAGGATCGTCTCTCTTTTGTTCATGGAATCTTCTTTTACACTTTGCACTCAGTGTCACACAAATATTACATACTTGCTACCCCAAAGTTGTGTACAATATCTTGTGTAAGTGTTGTGGCCAAGGCACACCTCTAAACTACTTGCAACTGGTGGTTCAACCATATAATCAAATGGGGATCTTATTCCAAATAGGTAAGGTATAATTTGGACTTCACATCAGGAAGACCCCTTCTATGTTTGTGGCATTCAACACCATCAACAATTGGATATAATCAATCTCAAAAATCCTACATAATATGGGGGTAGAGTATGTATGCCCTTGTAGACTTAGTAGTCAAGTTGTTGTGCGAAGGTGGGTCCCTTATCCCATAAAAAAGGGGGTATCATACATCAATTTGGTGTTTAGCTTGGATGTGACCTTAAAATTGGATAATAATAACAATATACATTTCAAAGAAGCAACAAATTGAGGTTAGCCGAGATGTCACCTTTTATGAGAAAGTGGCATAGTAGATGTCTAAGGAAGTCTCCACAGATTAATTAGAAGAAGTAAAGAAGGAGGTCTCAAGAGAAGAGCATTCAAGTTCTATAGAATGTACCGATAGGCTAGAAGGGCCTCAAGATCTGGCATAACCAATTGTAGTTCAAGAAGTCATGAAGATACTAGCATGGTTGAGATCCACTTTTGAAGAGGGAAAAGCACATGTAGCTCTTGATGGAACATCTAGAGAAGTGAAGAAACCTAAGAGGTTCTCCAACTATGCAACCCTCATGACAAAACTAATTAATGAACAACCTTCCACATATGAAGAAGCACCTAGCTAACAAGTGTGGAAGGAAGAGATGAATGAAGAATACCAAACGATCATGAAGAATGACATCTGGAAGATTGTGCCAAGGCCTCAAGAGAAGTTAGTGGTGACTTTCAAGTGGATATACAAGATTAAGCATGTTTAATATGGGAGTGTCGAAAAATACAAGGAATTATTCATGGCTAGAGGATTCTCCTAGAAAGAGGGAGAAGGCTATAATGAGACCTTTTCTCTAGTTTCTAGGTACACTTCCATTAGATCCATCATTTCAATTATTGCTTCTACGGGATAAATGGAAGAGCTTATTTCCTCAATGGAGTAATTGAGGAAGAGGTGTACATAGAGAGACCTCAAGGATTTGAGGTATATGGAAAGGAGTCTCATTGTTACAGATTGAAGAAGTCCCTGAATGGACTCAAGTAAGATCCAAGAGATCGGTATGCTCGTATTAACAACTATCTAATGAGAATGGTATTTACCAGCAGTTAAACGGATCCAAAAATTTACTTTAAAGTTGTAAAGAATGCACTTGTGATCCTATTATTATATGCTCACGACTTGTTACTTATAAGTTCCAAGCCTCTTATAATTCAATTTAAGAAGAAGTTGGCTTCTAAGTTTGACATGAAGGATATTAGGTTGATGCATTATTACTTGGGAATAGAAGTATGGAAGAAACTTTTAAAAGTCTTCCTTGGTCAAGGAAAGTATATAATAAAAATCCTTCAAATATTCAGTATGATGGATTACAAATCCTTGGAATCCCTTATGGTGTCTAACTTGAAGTTAAGAGGATCTAACTCTAGTTTGGAAAAACTCCCTTTATACTGATGGCTGATTGGTATGCTAATGTATTTGGTTAACACGAGGTTGAACATCTACTTTGTTGTGAACAGCTTGAGCTAGTTCTAGATAGAACCGAGAAATGAGCATTGGATTGTAACAAAGCACATTTTGAGATATTTGCATGGTATAATAAACTATGTCTTAAGGTATGTTGCAAATAAGGATGTATAGCCTCAGGGATATACAAATGTTGGTTTGGCAGGAAGTGTTGAAGACAGGAAGAGAACCTCAAGAGGATGCTTCAGTTTGGGATATCTTATGATATTATGGATGAGTAGGAAGCAGAGGTCAATTGCAATCAACACTACTAAAGCATAGATATGTTGCAGCCAATGAGGCTTGTACTGAAGTAGTATGGCTCCAAAATTTGTTTTAAGGATTATTCAACCAAGAGTTGGAACCAATGGTGATACACTGTGATAGTCAAAGTTGTGTGAAGCTTCCAGAGAATCTCATGTTCCATGACCAATCGAACCATATTGATATCAAGTACTACTACATCCATGACATGGTGTAGAGGAGAGAAATAAGGCTTGATTACATCTCCACCAATGAGTAAAAAATGATGTTCTAACAAATCCATTGTTGAGGGAAAAGTTCATGTACTTCAAACACAAGCTAGGGCTCATGGATATCACCACTCTCATTGAGAGGGATTTTTTATTTTCCTACAACATGGATGGAAATTCTCCTAAAAGGGAAAATGGGTCCAAGAGAACCATATGGATTAACAAGCAATGTTGAGTAAGTGTCTCTTGGAGGAGGACCCTAATCACACACTAGGAATGGTGGAGTGAGCTTCTTCAACATATGGACACTGATCACACACCTGAAATAGTGGAGTGACCCCTTGGACCCTGATCACACATCAAGAATGGTGCAATGAGTTCCTTCAACAATTGGACCTAAATCACACACTAGAAGGGCAGAGTGATGTCCTAGACCTTGATCACACATCAGATAGGGTGGAGAAAGGTCTTGTTCAACATGTAGACCTAATCACCGACAACAAATGGGTTGAGTGAGGAATTGGCTCAAATTTCTCACAAGGAAGGGTGAGTAAGTGCCTAGTTGAGGGTCTCAACTTTTTGGCCTAGATAGTGACCATGGGATTCGATGACCGATTACTCTGGAAGAGTGATTCTTTAAATTCTAGTGAAATTTGCATGAGTTTGGTGCCACCTCAGATATGGCCACTAGCGGATGTTGATAGATGATGATGCTAGTAATAATAGATAACCTCTTCTTTAGAGAAATTTTTTGAATTTGAGAACATCTATGAGAGTGATTATGAATACCTCCCTAGTTAAGAGGGATTGTTGAATTTGTAACTATGCTCGATCTTCATAATATACTTTTGGTCACTTGATGTAATTATATTTATTATTTCAAAGCATATTTATAAATACTTGAGTCATAGGAAAATTTATTTTTAGTCAAAGACCCATTGTGACTTTTAAAAGATGTAAATTTGAATTTTTGAAATGAAATTTTTTGCTCCAAAAGTGACAAATTGACTTCCCTTCAATTTAATTCATGCCAAGCCAAGAGACACATCCATTCACCCTAGAAAAACTACTATATAAAGGTAGCTTGAGCTCCTTATTTGGGCAATTCACATTCCACACACAAGACAATTTTTGGGCAAGTGAGTGAAGGACAAGAAGGAAAAGGAAGGATAAAGAAGAAGGTTGAATTTTATCTCTCCTCTCTATCTGTAGTAACTCACACATGTGAAGAAGTCTCTCTCTCTCTCTCTCTCTCTCTCTCTCTCTCTCTCTCTTTAGTTCGCATTTTTCTAGGGAAACTATTACAAGGGGCCGAAGTTTTCTGGGTTAGAGGGGGGATTGTTGTCAGGCCAAAATTATAGGCAACTAGCTATTACAGGAGGCCCAAAATTTTTGAAGTGCAAGATCAATTCAGGTGACTTTACTTGGAGGGAAAGACCAAGTCTAACCATAGGTCTAGGTGTTTCTCTCATTAAACAAGAATATGTTTTCTATTGAAATGATTGTTGGGATTTTCCCCGTTTTAGGTTTTCCTATTGTAAATCTTGTCTCTCTTTTGTGCATTGTGATCTCTACTATTTTATTTTTCTTTATTGTTGAATTTATGAAGTATAATTGTTGAATGTTATATTGGTATAAATTAAAATAAGATCTACATCAAAAGTAATTATCAGAATTTCATAAATATTGTGCTAACCCTAATTGCACTAGAAAATCAACACCTTTTTGCACAGATTCTCTTTACTATTTGATTCAGGTGGATATTGGTGGCCACCTACCTATTCCACTTGGACCCGCAACACCATTTCTTTAATTTTATTTAATCATAGTACAATTTACTATTTTTGGCAATTTTTTTCGAGTCTTAAACTTTTGGAGCCATTTTGAGACCCTAAACAATGTTTTTTAGAAAACGGGAAAATCCAAAGACTACAATATGGGTTTGCAGTCGAACTTTGTTGTCCTCCGGCAAATATTTCTAACGAGGTATTGTACACATCAAATGGAGATCATATGCCAAAGTAATGACCCCGAGGAAGTTGATATACGAACTAAACACAACGGGTCCCACAAAATTTTGGTGCTTCATTTCCCAGGGTTGTGTTTTTGGGTATTTAGGGTTTTTCCATTATTTATCAATAATAGAAAGGCCTCTGAGCCTCATTGTGACATAATTTGACATTCCTATATTTGAACGCCAAATAGATGCAAATGTTATAGATAAATGGTTGAATCTGCTAGAAGGATATTTTTTGGTCAATAAATTTTCCAATAGGGAAAAGATTACTTTTTCACTCCTCAAGGCCACCCCCCATGAGTAAAGGGATGAGAGGGAATCCTCACTAATTTTAGACGCACCCACTTGGAATTATTTCTGATACATTGTTAAGGAACAATATTTCCCTGTTAGGAGTTATGAGGATAAGTACATAAAATGGACCACAATATGACAGGGAAGGGACCAAGATGTGCTGAAGTTCACAAATATTTCTCATACCCTTTTATCACACAAAGTTGGGTATTAATTATTCTTAGTAGATCTGGTACTCAAGTACCTTAATTCTCTACACAAATACACCCAAGATGAGACACAATTTGTGGACATCTCACTTGGAACCGCATACCTATATTTTATCAAGATCGAGCAAAAACTTAAATAGAATAAGCGCGATTTTGGATCTAGGAATATGAAGCAAGAAAAAGGCAATCCCAAAGTATAGAACAAAGGATAGCACTAAGATAGGGTGACCCATGAGAACCCATTAAAGTTGAAAGTAAAGAACAACATCGTGAGGACAAACAAGGACATAAGAGAGTGGCGTGAGTTCCATAAGAGACCCACTCACAACACAATTGAGTGTTGTGCCAAGCAGTCGCTCGTGGCCCAGCTGAAGGCTTCATAGTTAATTGTGGCAGTACTACAGAAGTATTTTTATTGGCCAAAACTTCTATAGGGCATTGGAAAATATATCAAATCCTACAATTCTTTTGCCATTGCAAAGACAACCATAAAAAATAAAGGTATATACACTCCTATACCTACTCCCAGCCAACACTAGGAATCCATCTCCATGGACTACGTGCCTCACCTCCCTTCTATCAAGCATGGTAATGACTATGTATTTATGGTTGTGGACATATTTTCTAAGATGGTTATATTGGTGGCCTACAATAAGAGTATCACAGTAGAGGACACTAGAAAACTCTTCTTTGAATGAGTATGGGTACATTTTAAGATCCTACATCAAGTTAACATATTCCTAAGCACATTCCAGTCAAGCCTCTGGTCATTATTGGACACCAAGCTCACCAAGTAAACTGCATTCCATCCCCACACTGATGGGCAGATAAAGATCATCAACAGGATGAATGTGCAAATATTGCGCATGTACAAATCCAAGCATCCATGAACATGGGATAAGAGCCTTTCCTATGTGTAACACAATTATAACAAATCTCTCCATAGTTTTATAGGTTGCAACCCCTTTCAGGTGGGTCTAGGATTTCAACCATTCTGTTTGATTAATGTTGCCATGCCTCATATGACTACATTGTCATAATTTTCACATGTAAAGTTCGAAGTTGATAAATCAACCAGGTTTATTAAATGAATCCAACACATCCTCGAGAAGGTTCATGACATCTTGGATAAATCCAATGCTACGTACAAACATCAACATGATTAGCATCGGGTGCCACATAAATTTCATGTGGGCGATAAAGTTTATTTGCATTTGTAGAAAGGACTTGTTAGATCCCATCAAAATCTTTGACCACTCTAATACATACCTTACACCATCACCAAGGTTGTGGGAGACAACACTTTCAAGCTCAACATTCCTCCATTCCTCGGCTTGCACCTAATGTTCCATGTGGACCACCTTTAACCATATTGTCCACCATTATTGGACACTTCAAACATTGTTGAACAACTAACACCAGTAGAGCTCAACCCACACTACATGGAATAGGCCACAACTGCATGAATCATGGACACACAGATCAATAACACTCACTAATATAGGATCCAATTGTATCAATTTGTTAAAGATGGCCAACTCTTGCACCAAAGAAAGTGGCTCACCAGAGACCAACTTCAGGACAAGTTTCCCTATCTCATGGAGGCACTCAATGCAATGGAGATAATTGCTTCCTAAGGGGGGAGGACTAATCCAGGTATATATTGGTGGTCACCCACCTATTCCACTTATACCACCAACAATTTTTCCTTCAATATCTTTAATTGTAGCACATTTTACTATTTTTGGTACTCTCTTGAGTCCTAAATTTTCAGGGCCATTTTAAGGCTATATATGACAATTTTTTTGGAAAATTGGCAAACTGATAACATTTTAAAAGGCTCAATAATCAAAAGTTGTTTTCCTTAGATATATATTTCTAACAAGGTATCGTATACATCAAACAAAGATAGTATGCAAAAGTTATGATCCCAATAAGTTGATGTACCAACTAACCCTAAGAGGACCCACAAACTTTTGGTGCTTCATTTTGGAGGGTTAGGTTTTCATAATTTTAGGGTTTTACATTATTTCTCAATAATAGATAGTCCTTTAAGCCTCATTGTGACATAGTTCAAAAGGCATGTAGCCAACACATCTCTTTTCATAGATAAACTAACATCGCCTCAGCCAGTTTATTTCCATTTTGCATGTAAACTATTTTTAGTATTTATTATTAATGAATTGAAGTTCAGCTTTCACTATAGCTTTATGTTTATGTTTGAATCTATATTTCATTATGTTCCTGCATAAATCTAGATCATTTTCCATCCTCATAGTTTCAAACTGGACACAAAACAAAACTTGTAGAATTAATTGCAAATTGTATCGTATTCCAATTACACTTACCTACACTCATAGTAGATTATCCATTACACATCTTTACCTTGTTCACTATGGAATTATTTAAAATTGGAGTTGACTCTATACTTGTTATAGGTTAGAACATATGCATTATATATGCAATCCTAGCCTATATATTTACTTTTTCCAATAATACACAAGACACTGAATAAATTATTTATCCAAATTCCTCATTCATTTTCCTTTAACATAACCTAAACTCTTTAGGATACTTATATAAACTCTTCTATAAAATGTGTAAATGGATCTTATGGTCCTTTCAATAGTAAGATAATTTCCACTCCTTTTTATTCGAGAACAATTCCTAGAATATATAGATGTATTTTCTCATGAACTCTTATGTAGCATACCACTTGTTTTATTTAGGTTCTAACCATTTTTTCTCACACTGGTTATATCTGGGAATCACTATCTTTGCCTCCCACAACATTGCCACACAAAACCAGTTTCATGGCATATCTCCAACCATATTTTTTTCCCTCTCCCCTTCAGGATCTTAGCAAAAGGAGAAATTTTCCGTCTTTTTTCTTATGCCCTTTTCTTGGGGATAACCAATTCCAACTATTTCCCTAATAGTTAGGAGTTAAGTTCCACCTGACAGCCCTTAACACATTCTCAAGAACATTAACAACAAAATAATTTATTTATCTTTCTCTTTTAACAATAAAATATAATATTTACATCAACCAACCTTAGTTCCAAAATTAAATAATAATAGTCATGAGTAATTATCTAGGGGTGTTACAGTTAAATTGAAAGGAAATATTTCTGGTAGAACATTTTCAATCTCCCATGTTTCAAATTAGATCTCATATTCCTAGGGGGGTCTAAATTTCTCAGTAGGAAAATCATAAATTTGAGGACGTTTAGCTTGCCCAGGCCCCCTAGAAAATTATTTTTTGCACATTTTGGACTCTATGGAACTAGTGAACATTCTCCTTGAAAATGTCCTTTCCACCTAGTAATGTAATTGAACCAAAAATACATATATATCCAAAAATTTGGACCGTTTTCTCATCTCTAAAATATTATTGGATTATAATCTACAAATTAGTTAATGGGTAGCATCGAGAGGTGAGTTCGATCATAAGTGTATTAAACTAGACATGGGCTCAGGGCTTGTTAAGCCCATGGGTGCTTTCAAATTAAACCGAATATGGTAAAACTCAACCCTCCCCTTGATCCTTCTTGGCTCTCATTCCAAGAACTGACAAACTTGAAATTTTTGACTAGTTCTCCCTATATCCTCATACAACTCTATATACAAAATTATCTTGAAAACCTTTGATCTTCAATTGAAGCCCATTATTTTGGAGAGTAAATCCCTTCAAACATTTGGATTTTAAAGAGATTCACAAGGCTATTGGATCAACAAAAGAAGGACTTCAATCTCTCCATATTAAAAAACAAAATGCCATTGTTTATAAAGTGCTTCTCTCTATGGCTTTTGAAAAGGTGGATCCAAGAGAAGGGTTGAGTTTTACCATCTTCGGTTTTAATAGTACCCTTTACCAAGCTAATCCTTCTAAGTCTAGGTTTCAATCCTCCTTTTATGGAATGTATATTACAATTGTATTAGCTCCACTTCTATGGAATTATTTATCATTGGATTAACTTCCCTTTTCTTCAATCCTCAAAGAGGAATTCACTAAGATGTCCAATGCCCCTCTTCCTCCTCATCATCAAAACTCTCAACAGAGCCATTCTTGATGCTAAAATAATACATGTTATTAAAGGAATTGAAATTTCTAATAATTTTTCCCTCACTCATCTACTTTTTTTGGATGATATCATCATTTTCTTATAATTTGATTATGGAAGCCTTCAAGCTATATATCACATTTTGGACATTTCTCCTTAGCCACAAGCATGGTGATAAATCACAAAAAAAACAATCTACTTGGGAACACCCTTGAACAAGTTGAATCTAATCTTGTATAGAGGGTAATATTAAAAGCTTCAATGCCCCTAGAATATCCTTTGAAATATTTGGGTTTCTTTTTAAAACCCAACAGCTACAATAAAGAATATTGGGCTTAAATTATCGCAAAACTGGAACTCATATTAAGAAGTTGGTGCAATGGAAGGATTTCCAAAGAGGGAAAGCTTATTTTATGTAACGCTATGATGGATTTAGTTCTAGTATTAGGTATCATTAGCTTTGATGCCAAAGGGCATCTTAAACAAGATAAAGCAAATTCCTTAATATATCTCTAAGCTTGTAGATAGGACCAAAGATAACTTTCTTTGAATGCCTAGTCCTCCATTACAATCCAAAAAGCCTTGGGAGGATGGGGCTTAAAAACTCTTACATGTTGTCTAAGATAGAAATTGGAGATCACACAAATATTCGCATTGGAAGACATCCATGGATTAGGAGTGGGGACACTCACATCCTTCCTAGTCATCTCATACATTCCTTAAATGATCAAAGATTTTTCTATTTCCATCAAATATCGAATAAGTTAGGTTACATTAAACAAAAATTCTAAAAAAAAATAAAAACTCTTCATTTAAAAAGAAATCTATTTATGAACTAATCACATTATAATCTCTTTGTGGAAAGGCTGTCATCTTATAGTTAAACAAACTAATTTAAAACATATCAAATCAAATTATTCAAAAACTCAAATATTAACCATATTACTTCCTTCTTAAATTTG